>SZWC01008440.1:5684-24334 GCA_023375785.1 Penium margaritaceum | reverse complement strand
GCGCAAGGGGGAGATTGTTGGAATGATGCTCCTCACCATGGCAGGAGTGACTCCAAAAAGGAACACCAAAAAGACAAGCCTTAGTGGCTTAGTGGTTAATGGTGTCCACCTCTAGAGGCAGGGGCCCGGGTTCAAGTCCCACAAGATGAAATTCTGCCCTGCCTCAAGGGAGGTGGAAAATAGATGCCAGGAAGCTAGCTCAACCTCTAGAGTTCCTCTTTAAGTTTCTAGAAGGCCAGGTGAGGGTCCAGGAAGGTGGCACACCTTCTAGAAGGGGTGACTTGTCCTACAAGGCATCTAGAGGTGTCTTGGTCTTCTGGACACCTTCCCTCCTACTAGAAGCAAGCTGAGGAATCTAGGAAGGGGCAGAAGCTTCTAGAGGAGGGAAGGGATGCCTTCCTAGGTGGGAAAAGGACAGCCTACCAAGGAGCACTCTAGAAGCCATAGAATCTGCTAGGAAGCTCCAAATCTGGCATGCTTTGGTGTTCTGGAAAGCTTAGATCAGTGGCTATAAAATGCCACTGCTTGTGAGCCTTGATCAAAGAATTAATTCCCAGTCAATTGAGGGCAAAACTATTGCCTCACTCTCTGACCAGATTTTGCCATCCTTGGAACCAGTTGCCTCCATAGTTTCAGTCTCTCCAAAAACAGTTGGTGGTGTGAACCAGCCACTGCTAGGGACCCTCCAGGGTGCACACTCACCCTCAGGCCAACAAGTACAAGTACCTTCAATATGTAGTGGCACAATGTGGCTTCAATGCACAGTGACCAACCAAAGTATGCACATGTCACTAACCATGACGAACAAATTTCACTTCATGTGGTCAATGTTGAAAACGCATAACACGAGTCACAAATGGTCAGAGGGGAAAAAATGGACTGGGAAGCCAATGTATTGGGTAGAAAGGACAAAGAACTTCAATACGTAGTGGCATGGTGTGGCTTATATGCACACCAAATAATCAAACTAGGCATATGTCACTGATCATGACCAGAGAATTTCAAAATGGGTGGGCAACGTTGACCAACCATGACACGAGTCACAAACGGCCAAGAGACAAAACAATTCTATGAGAATATCGGTTCTCAACTGCTAAGTACAATGACCTTCAATCAGTAGTAGCGCGCTGTGGCTACCATGCACAATGACTGTCCAAAGTAGGCATATATACTACCTTTGACCAAAGAAATCCGCTGTGTGTGGTCCACGTTGACAACTCATAATACGAGTCACAAATGGCCAGAGGGGGAAACAATGGTTTGGGAACACCACGTATCACACAGTACGCACAAGGGGCTTCAATATGTTGTGGCACGGTGTGGGGACCATGCACGATGACTATCCAAAGTAGGCATATGTCACTGACCATTGCCGTATAATGTCACTAAGTGTGGTAAACTTTGACAACTCACAACACGAGTCACAAATGGTCAGGGTGGAAGGTAATGGTTTGTGAATACTAGCTATCTACTAACAAGTACAAATACTTTCAATATGTAGTGGCACAACGTGGCTTCAATGCACAGTGACAACCCAACGTATGCATATGTCACTGACCATGACAAAAGAATTTCACTTCATGTGGTCAAAGTTGAAAACGCATAATACGAGTCACAAATGGTCGGAGGGGAAAACAATGAGCTGGGAACACTAGTTATCAACTAGGAAGTACAAAGACCTTCAACAAGCAGTGGCAGGGTATGGCTAGCGTGCACAGTGACCAACCAAAGGATGCATACGTCACTCACTACGACCGAAAAAGTCCACTATGTGTGGTGAACATTGACAACTTATAACACGAGCCACAAATGGTCAGAGGGAGAGAAAATTGTTTTAGAAGCCTATGTATTATCCAGAAAGGACAAAGAAATTCAATACGTAGTGGCCCGGTGTGGCTAATATGCACACCAAACAACCAAACTAGGCATATGTCACTGATCATGACCACATAATTTCAATATGGGTGGTCAGCATTGACCAACCACAACAGGAGTCAGAGACGGTCAGGACAGGAAACAATGCTATGGGAATATCGGTTCTCAACTACCAAGTTCAGCAACCTTCATTCATTAGTAGCACGGTGTGGCTACCATGTACAACGACAGACTATAGTGGCATATGTACTGCCTTTGACCAAAGAAATCCGCTGTGTGTGGTCAACGTTGACAGCTCATTATACGAGTCACAAACGGTCAGAGGGGGGAACAATGGTTTGGGAACACAAAGTATCACATAGCAAGCACAAGGGGCTTCAATACGTTGTGGCACGGTGTGGAGACCATGCACGATGACCAACCAAAGTAGGCATATGTCAGTGACCATGACCAAATAATGTCACTAAGTGTGGTAAACGTTGACAACTCACAACACGAGTCACAAATGGTCAGGGTGGAAGGTAATGGTTTGTGAATACTATTATTTACTAGCAAGTACAGATACCTTCAATATGTAGTTGCACAATGTAACTACGATACACAGTGACCAGCCAAAGTATGCAAATGTCACTGAACATGACGAAAGAATTTCACTTCATGTTGTCAACGTTTAAAACGCATAACACGAGTCACAAATGGTCAGAGGGGGGAACAATGGTTTGGGAACACCAAGTATCACATAGCAAGCACAAGGGGCTTCAATACGTTGTGGCACGGTGTGGAGACCATGCACGATGACCAACCAAAGTAGGCATATGTCAGTGACCATGACCAAATAATGTCACTAAGTGTGGTAAACGTTGACAACTCACAACACGAGTCACAAATGGTCAGGGTGGAAGGTAATGGTTTGTGAATACTATTATTTACTAGCAAGTACAGATACCTTCAATATGTAGTTGCACAATGTAACTTCGATACACAGTGACCAGCCAAAGTATGCAAATGTCACTGAACATGACGAAAGAATTTCACTTCATGTTGTCAACGTTGAAAACGCATAACACGAGTCACAAATGGTCAGAGGGGAAAACAATGGATTGGGAACACTAATTATCAACTAGGAAGTACAAAGACCTTCAACAAGCAGTGGCACGGTATTGCTAGCGTGCACAGTGACCAAGCAAAGGATGCATACGTCACTTACTAGGACCAAATAACTCCACTTTGTGTGGTCAACATTGACAACTCATAACACGAGTCACAAATGGTCAGAGCGAGAGACAATCATTTGGAAACCCTATGTATTGACTAGAAAGGACAAAGAACTTCAATACGTAGTGGCACGGTGTGGCGTACATGCACACCAAACAACCGAACTAGGCATATGTCATTGATCATGACCACGGAATTTCAATTTGGGTGGTCAACGTTGACCAACCATAACACGAGTCACAAACGGTCAGGACAGGAAACAATGCTATGGGAATATCGGTTCTCAGCTACCAAGTACAATGACCTTCAGACAGTAGTAGCACGATGTGGCTACCATGCACAACGACCGACCAAAGTAGGCATATGTACTGCCTTTGACCAAAGAAATCCGCTGTGTGTGGTCAACGTTGACAACTCACAATACAAGTCACAAATGGTCAGAGGGGGGAACAATGGTTTGGGAACACTAAGCATCACATAGAAAGCACAACGGGCTTCAATACGTTGTGGCACGGTGTGGAGACCATGCACGATGACCAACCAAAGTAGGCATATGTAACTGACCATGACCAAGGAATGTCACTAAGTGTGGTAAACTTTGAAACCTCGCAACACGAGTCACTTATGGTCAGGGTGGAAGGTAATGGATTGTGAATACTAGCTATCTACTAGCAAGTACAAATACCTTCAATATGTAGTGGCACAACGTGGCTTCAATGCACAGTGACCAACCAAAGTATGCATATGTCACTAACCATGACGAACAAATTTCACTTCATGTGGTCAATATTGAAAACTCATAACACTTGTCACAAATGGTCAGAGGGGAAAACAATGGATTGGGAAGCCTATGTATTTGCTAGAAAGGAAAAAGAACTTCAATACGCAGTGGCACGGTGTGGCTAATATGCATACCAAACAATCAAACTAGGCATATGTCATTGATCATGACCAGAGAATTCAATATCGGTGGTCAACGTTGACCAACCATAACACAAGTCACAAACAGTCAGGAGAGGAAACAATGCTATGAGAACATCGGTTCTCGAGTACCAAGTACAATGACCTCCAGTCAGTAGTAGCGCGGTGTGGCTACCATGCACAATAATCAACCAAAGTAGGCATGTTTACTGCCTTTGACCAAAGAAATCCGGTGTGTGTGGTCCACGTTGACAACTCATAATACGAGTCACAAATGGTCAGGGGGGAAAACAATGGTTTGGGAACACCACGTATCACATGGCAAGCACAAGGGGCTTCAATACGTCGTGGCACGGTGTGGGGACCATGCACGATGACCAACCAAAGTATGCATATGTCACTGACCATGACCAAATAATGTCACCGAGTGTTGTAAACTTTGACAACTCACAACACGAGTCACAAATGGTCAGTGTGGAAGGTAATGGTTTGTGAATACTAGTTATCTACTAGCAAGTACAAATACCTTCAATATGTAGTGGCACAATGTGGCTTCAATGCACAGTGACAACCCAAAGTATGCATTTGTCACTGACCATGACGAAAGAATTTCACTTCATGTGGTCAACGTTGAAAACGCATAACATGAGTCACAAATGGTCAGGGGGGAAAACAATGGTTTGGGAACACCACGTATCACATGGCAAGCACAAGGGGCTTCAATACGTCGTGGCACGGTGTGGGGACCATGCACGATGACCAACCAAAGTAGGCATATGTCAGTGACCATGACCAAATAATGTCACTAAGTGTGGTAAACGTTGACAACTCACAACACGAGTCACAAATGGTCAGTGTGGAAGGTAATGGTTTGTGAATACTAGTTATCTACTAGCAAGTACAAATACCTTCAATATGTAGTGGCACAATGTGGCTTCAATGCACAGTGACAACCCAAAGTATGCATTTGTCACTGACCATGACGAAAGAATTTCACTTCATGAGGTCAACGTTGAAAATGCATAACACGAGTCACAAATGGTCAGAGGGGAAAACAATGGGTTGGGAACAATAGTTATCAACAAGGAAGTACAAAGACCTTTAACAAGCAGTGGCACGGTATGGCTAGCGTGCACAGTGACCAACCAAAGGATGCATACGTCACTGACTACGACCAAATAAGTCTAGTATGTGTGGTCAAGATTGACAACTCCTAACACGAGTCACAAATGGTGAGAGGAAGAGAAAATGGTTTGGGAAGCCTATGTATTGACTAGAAAGGACAAACAACGTCAATACGTAGTGGCACAGTGTTGCTTATAT
The DNA here is from genome assembly GCA_023375785.1 of Penium margaritaceum. Lineage (NCBI taxonomy): Eukaryota > Viridiplantae > Streptophyta > Zygnematophyceae > Desmidiales > Peniaceae > Penium > Penium margaritaceum. Next base: position 19,000 of record SZWC01008440.1, on the reverse strand, counting down.
GCACACCAAACAGCCAAACTAGGCATATGTCACTGATCATGACCACATGATTTCAATATGGGTGGTCAGCATTGACCAACCATAACACGAGTCACAGACGGTCAGGAGAGGAAACAATGCTATGGGAATATCGGTTCTCAACTACCAAGTTGAGCAACCTTCATTCAATAGTAGCACGGTGTGGCTACCATGTACAATGACCGACCATTGTGGGCATATGTACTGCCTTTGACGAAAGAAATCCGATGTGTGTCGTCAACGTTGACAACTCATAATACGAGTCACAAGTAGTCAGAGGGGGAAACAATGGTTTGCAAACACCAAGCATCATATAGCAGGCACAAGGGACTTCAATACGTTGTGGCACGGTGTCGAGACCATGCACGATGACCAACCAAAGTAGACATATGTCAGTGACCATGACCAAGTAATGTCACTAAGTCTGGTAAACGTTGACAACTCACAACATGAGTCACAAATGGTCAGGGTGGAAGGTAATGGTTTGTGAATACTAGTTATCTACTAGCAAGTACAAATACCTTCAATATGTAGTGGCAGAATGTGGCTTCAATGCACAGTGTCCAACCAACGTATGCATATGTCACTAACCATGACGAACACCAGTCACAAATGGTCAGAGGGGAAAACAATGGATTGGGAAGCCTATGTATTGGCTATAAAGGACAAAGAACTTCAATACCCAGTGGCACGGTGTGGCTAATATGCACACCAAACAATCAAACTAGGCATATGTCACTGATCATGACCAGATAACTTCAATATGGGTGGTCAACGTTGAGCAACCATAACACGAGTCACAAACGGTCAAGAGACGAAACAATGCTATGGAAACATCGGTTCTCAACTACCAAGTACAATGACCTTCAGTCAGTAGTAGCGCGGTGTGGCTACCATGCACAATGACCGACCAAAGTAGGCATATTTACTACCTTTGACCAAAGAGATCCGCTGTGTGTCGTCTATGTTGACAACTCACAATACGAGTGACAAATGGTCAGAGGGGGAAACAATGGTTTGGGAACACCACGTATCACATAGTACGCACAAGGGGCTTCAATACGTTGTGGCACGGTGTGGGAACCATGCACAATGACCATCCAAAGTAGGCATATGTCTTTGACCATTACCATATAATGTCACTAAGTGTGGTAAACGTTGACAACTCACAACACGAGTCACAAATGGTCAGGGTGGAAGGTAATGGTTTGTGAATACTAGTTATCTACTAGCAAGTACAAATACTTTCAATATGTAGTGGAAAAATGTGGCTTTAATGCAGAGTGACAACCCAAAGTATGCATATTTCACTTCATGTGGTCAACGTTGAAAACGCATAGCAAGAGTCACAAATGGTCTGAGGGGAAAACAATGGATTGGGAACACTAGTTATCAACTTGGAAGTACAAAGACCTTCAACAAGCAGTGGCATGGTATGGCTAGCGTGCACAGTGACCAACCAAAGGATGCATACATCTCTTACTATGACTGAATAAGTCCACTATGTGTGGTCAACATTGACAACTCATAACACGAGTCACAAATGGTCAGAGGGAGAGACAATGGTTTGGGAAGCCTGTGTATTGACTAGAAAGGACAAAGAAGTTCAATACGTAGTGGCACGGTGTGGCTTATATGCACACCAAACAACCAAACTAGGCATATGTCACTAATCATGACCACAGAATTTCAATATCGGTGGTCAACGTTGACCAACCATAACACGAGTCACAAACGGTTAGGACAGGAAACAATGCTATGGGAATACTGGTTCTTAGCTACCAAGTACAACGACCTCCAGTCAGTAGGAGCACGGTGTGGCTACCATGCACAACGACGAACCAAAGTAGGCATATGTACTGCCTTTGACCAAAGAAATCCGCTATGTGTTGTCAACGTTGACAACTCATAATATGAGTCACAAATGGTCAAATGGGGAAACAATGGTTTGCAAACACCAAGTATTACATAGCAAGCACAAGGGGCTTCAATACGTTGTGGCACTGTGTGGAGACCATGCACGATGACCAACCAAAGTAGGCATATGTCACTGACCATGACCAAGTAATGTCACTAAGTGTGGTAAACATTGACAACTCACAACACGGGTCACAAATGGTCAGGGTGGAAGGTAATGGTTTGTGAATACTAGTTATCTACTAGCAAGTACAAATACCTTCAATATGTAGTGGCAAAATGTAGCTTCAATGCACAGTGACCAACCAAAGTATGCATATGTCACTAACCATGACGAACAAATTTCACTTCATGTGGTCAACAATGAAAACGCATAACACGAGTCGCAAATGGTCAGATGGGAAAACAATGAATTGGGAAGCCTATGTATTGGCTAGAAAGGACAAAGAAATTCAAAACGTAGTGGCACAGTGTGGCTAATGTGCACACCAAACAATCAAACTAGGCATATGTCACTGATCATGACCAGAGAATTTCAATATGGATGGTCAATGTTGAACAACCATAACACGATTCACAAACGGTCAAGAGACAAAACAATGCTATGAGAATATCGGTTCTCAACTACCAAGTACAATGACCTTCAGTCAGTAGTAGGGCGATGTGGCTACCATGCACAACGACCGACCAAAGTAGGCATATTTACTACCTTTGACCAAAGAGATCCGCTGCGTGTGGTCCACGTTGACAACTCACAATACGAGTCACGAATGGTCAGAGGGGGAAACAATGGTTTGGGAACACCACGTATCACATAGTACGCACAAGGGGCTTCAATACGTTCTGGCACGGTGTGGGGACCACGCACGACGACCATCCAAAGTAGGCATATGTCACTGACCATTACCGAAGAATGTCACTAAGTGTGGTGAACTTTGACAACTCACAACACGAGTCACAAATGGTCATGGTGGAAGGTAATGGTTTGTGAATACTAGCTATCTACTAGCAAGTACAAATACTTTCAATGTGTAGTGGCACAATGTGGCTTCAATGCACAATGACAACCCAAAGTATGCATATGTCACTGACCATGACGAAAGAATTTCACTTCATGTGGTCAACGTTGAAAACGCATAACACAAGTCACACATGGTTGGAGGGGAAAACAATGAGTTGGGAACACTAGTTATCAACTAGGAAGTACAAATACCTTCAACAAGTAGTGGCACGGTATGGCTAGCGTGCACAGTGACCAACCAAAGGATGCAAACGTCACTGACTACGACCGAATAAGTCCACTATGTGTGGTCAACATTGACAACTCATAACACGAGTCACAAATGGTCAGAGGAGAAAACAATGGATTGGGAAGCCTATGTATTGACTAGATAGGACAAAGAACTTCAATGCGTCGTGGCACGGTGTGGCTAGTATGCACACCAAACAACTAAACTAGGCATATGTCACTGACCATGACGAAAGAATTTCACTTCATGTGGTCAACGTTGAAAACGCATAACACGAGTCACAAATGGTCAGAGGAGAAAACAATGGATTGGGAAGCCTATGTATTGACTAGATAGGACAAAGAACTTCAATGCGTCGTGGCACGGTGTGGCTAGTATGCACACCAAACAACTAAACTAGGCATATGTCACTGACCATGACGAAAGAATTTCACTTCATGTGGTCAACGTTGAAAACGCATAACACGAGTCACAAATGGTCAGAGGAGAAAACAATGGATTGGGAACACTAGTTATCAACTAGGAAGTACAAATACCTTCAACAAGTAGTGGCACGGTATGGCTAGCGTGCACAGTGACCAACCAAAGGATGCAAACGTCACTGACTACGACCGAATAAGTCCACTATGTGTGGTCAACATTGACAACTCATAACACGAGTCACAAATGGTCAGAGGGAGAGAAAATTGTTTGGGAAGCCTATGTATTGACTAGATAGGACAAAGAACTTCAATGCGTAGTGGCACGGTGTGGCTAATATGCACACCAAACAACCAAACTAGGCATATGTCACTCATCATGACCACATAATTTCAATATGGGTGGTCAACGTTGACCTACCATAACACGAGTCACAGACGGTCAGGACAGGAAATAATACTATGGGAATATCGGTTCTCAACTACCAAGTACAACGACTTTGATTCAGTAGTAGCACGGTGTGGCTACCATGTACAAGGACAGACCATAGTGGGCATATGTACTGCCTTTGACCAAAGAAATCCGCTATGTGTGGTCAACGTTGTCAACTCATAATACGAGTCACAAACAGTCAGAGGGGGGAACAATGGTTTGGGAACACCAAGTATCACATAGCAAGTACAAGGGGCTTCAATACGTTATGGCACGGTGTGGAGACCATGCACGATGCCCAACCAAAGTAGGCATATGTCACTGACCATGACCAAATAATGTCACTAAGTGTGGTAAACTTTGACAACTCACAACACGAGTCACAAATGGTCATGGTGGAAGGTAATGGTTTGTGAATACACGTTATTTACTAGCAAGTACAGATACCTTCAATATGTAGTGGCACAATGTGGCTTCAATGCACAGTGAACAACCAAAGTATGCAAATGTCACTGAACATGGCAAAAGAAATTCACTTCATGTGGTCAACGTTGAAAACGCATAGCACGAGTCGCAAATGGTCGGAGGGGAAAACAATGGATTGGGAACACTAGTTATCAACTAGGAAGTACAAAGACCTTCAACAAGCAGTGGTTTTGTATGGCTAGCGTGCACAGTGACCAACCAAAGGATGCATACATCACTTACAAGGACTGAATAAGTCCACTATGTGTGGTCAACATTGACAACTCATAACACGAGTGTCAAATGGTCAGAGGGAGAGACAATGGTTTGAGAAGCCTATGTATTGACTAGAAAGGACAAAGAACTTCAATACGTTGTGGCACGGTGTGGCTTATATGCACACCAAACAACCAAACTAGGCATATGTCACTGATCATGACCACAGAATTTTAATATGGGTGGTCAACGTTGACCAACCATAACACGAGTCACAAACGGTCAGGATAGGAAACAATGCTATGGGAATATTGGTTCTCAGCTACCAAGTACAACGACCTCCAGTCAGTAGGAGCACGGTGTGGCTGCCATGCACAACAACCAACCAAAGTAGGCATATGAACTGCCTTTGACCAAAGAAATCCGCTGTGTGTGTTCAACGTTGACAACTCATAACATGAGTCACAAATGGTCAAGGGGGGAAACAATGGTTTGCAAACACCAAGCATCATATAGCAAGCACAAGGGGCTTCAATACGTTGTGGCACGGTGTGGAGACAATGCACGATGACCAACCAACGTAGGCATATGTCACTGACCATGACCAAGTAATGTCACTAAGTGTGGTAAACATTGACAACTCACAACACGAGTCACAAATGGTCAGGGTGGAAGGTAATGGTTTGTGAATACTAGTTATCTACTAGCAAGTACAAATACCTTCAATATGTAGTGGCACAATGTAACTTCAATGCACAGTGACCAACCAAAGTATGCATATGTCACTAACCATGACGAACAAATTTCACTTTATGTGGTCAACAATGAAAACGCACAACACGAGTCACAAATGGTCAGAGGAGAAAACAATGGATTGGGAAGCCTATGTATTGGCTAGAAAGGACAAAGAAATTCAATACGTAGTGGCACGGTGTGGCTAATATGCACACCAAACAATCAAACTAGGCATATGTCACTGATCATGACCAGAGAATTTCAATATGGATGGTCAACGTTGAACAACCATAACACGAGTCACAAACGGTCAAGAGACAAAACAATGCTATGAGAATATCGGTTCTCAACTACCAAGTACAATGACATTCAGTCAGTAGTAGCGCGGTGTGGCTACCATGCACAATGACCGACCAAAGTAGGCATAATTACTTCCTTTGACCAAAGAGATCCGCTGTGTGTGGTCCACGTTGACAACTCACAATACGAGTCACAAATGGTCAGGGGGGGGAAACAATGGTTTGGGAACACCACGTATCACATAGCACGCACAAGGGGCTTCAATACGTTGTGGCACGGTGTGGGGACCACGCACGACGACCATCCAAAGAATGTCACTGACCATTACCAAAGAATGTCACTAAGTGTGGTTAACGTTGACAACTAACAACACGAGTCACAAATGGTCAGGGTGGAAGGTAATGGTTTGTGAATACTAGTTATCTACTAGCAAGAACAAATACTTTCAATATGTAGTGGCATAATGCGGCTTCAATGCACAGTGACAACCCAAAGCATGCATATGTCACTGACCATGACGAAAGAATTTCATTTAACGTGGTCAACGTTGAAGACGCATAACACAAGTCACAAATGGTCGGAGGGGAAAACAATGAGTTGGGAACACTAGTTATCAACTAGGAAGTACAAAGACCTTCAACAAGCAGTCGCACGGTATGGCTAGCGTGCATAGTGACCAACAAAAGGATGCATACGTCACTAACTACGACCGAATAAGTCCACTATGTGTGGTCAACATTGACAGCTCCTAACACGAGTCACAAATGGTCAGAGGGAGAGAAAATGGTTCAGGAAGCCTATGTATTGGCAATAACTTCAATACGTAGTGGCACGGTGTGGCTAGTATGCACACCAAACAACCAAACTAGGCATATGTCACTCATCATGACCACATAACTTCAATATGGGTGGTCAACGTTGACCAACCATAACACGAGTCACAGACGGTCAGGAGAAAAATCAATACTATGGGAATATCGGTTCTCAACTACCAAGTAGAACGACCTTCATTCAGTAGTAGCACAGTGTGGCTACCATGTACAATGACAGACCATAGTGGGCATATGTACTGCCTTTGACCAAAGAAATCCGCTGTGTGTGGTCAACGTTGACAACTCATAATACAAGTCACAAACAGTCAGAGGGGGAAACAATGGTTTGGGAACACCAAGTATCACATAGCAAGCACAAGGGGCTTCAATACGTTGTGGCACGGTGTGGAGACCATGCACGATGACCAACCAAAGTAGGCATATGTCCCTGACCATGACCAAATAATGTAACTAAGTGTGGTAAACTTTGACAACTCAAAATACGAGTCACAAATGGTCAGGGTGGAAGGTAATGGTTTGTGAATACTAGTGATTTACTCGCAAGTACAGATACCTTCAATATGTAGTGGCACAATGTGGCTTCAATGCACGGTGACCAACCAAAGTATGCATATGTCACTGAACGTGACGAAAGAATTTCACTTCACGTGGTCAACGTTGAAAACGCATAACACGAGTCACAAATGGTTTGAGGGGGAAAACAATGGATTGGGAACACTAGTTATCAACTAGGAAGTACAAAGACCTTCAACAAGCAGTGGTACGGTATGGCTAGCGTGCACAATGACCAACCAATGGATGCATACGTCACTTACTAGGACCGAATAAGTCCACTATGTGTGGTCAATATTGACAACTCATAACACGAGTCACAAATGGTCAAAGGGAGAGACAATGGTTTTGGAAGCCTGTGTATTGACTAGAAAGGAAAAAGAACTTCAATAGGTAGTGGCACGGTGTGGCTTATATGCACACCAAACAACCAAACTAGGCATATGTCACTGATCATGACCACAGAAGTTCAATCTTGGTGGTGAACGTTGACCAACCTTAACATGAGTCACCAACGGTCAGGACAGGAAACAATGCTATGGGAATATCAGTTCTCAGCTACCAAGTACAACAACCCCCAGTCAGTAGTAGCACGGTGTGGCTACCATGCACAACAACCAACCAAAGTAGGTATATGTACTGCCTTTGACCAAAAAATCCGCTCTGTGTGGTCAACGTTGACAACCCATAAAATGGGCCACGAATTGTCACAAGGGGAAACAATGGATTGGGAACACCAAGTATCACATAGCAAGCACAAGGGGCTTCAATACGTTTTGGCATGGTGTGGAGACCATGCACGATGACCGACCAAAGTAGGCATATGTCACTGACCATGACCAAATAATGTCACTAAGTGTGGTAAACATTGACAACTCATAACACGAGTCACAAATGGTCAGGGTGGAAGATAATGGTTTGTGAATACTAGTTATGTACTAGCAAGTACAAATGCCTTCAATACGTTGTGGCACAATGTGGCTTCAATGCACAGTGACCAACCAAAGTATGCATATGTCACTGAACGTGATGAAAGAATTTCACTTCATGTGGTCAACGTTCAAAACGCATAACACGAGTCACAAATGGTCAGAGGGGAAAACAATGGATTGGGAACACTAGTTTTCAACTACGAAGTACAAAGACCTTCAACAAGCAGTGGCACGGTATGGCTAGCATGCACAGTGACCAACCAAAGGATGCATACGTCACTGACTACGACCGAATAAGTCCACTATGTGTGGTCAACACTGACAACTCATAACAAGAGTCACAAATGGTCAGAGGGAGAGAGAATGGTTTGGGAAGCCTCTGTATTGACTAGAAAGGACAAAGAACTTCAATACGTAATGGCACCGTGTGGCTAATATGCACACCAAACAACCAAACTAGGCATATGTCCCTGATCATGACAACAGAATTTCAATGTGGGTAGTCAACGTTGACCAACCATAACGCAAGTCACAAACGGTCAGGAGAGGAAACAATGCTATGGCAATATCCGTTCTCAACTACCAAGTACAACCACTTTAAGTCAGTAGTAGCACGGTGTGGCTACCATGCACAACGACCTACCAAAGTAGGCATGTGTACTGCTTTTGACTAAAGAAATCCGCTCTGTGCGGTCAACGTTGACAACTCAAATGGTCAGAGGGGGAAACAATGGTTTGGGAACACCACGTATCACATAGTAAGCACAAGGGACTTCAATACGTTATGGCACGGTGTGGAGACCATGCACAATGACCAGCTAAAGTAGGCATATGTCACTGACCATGACCAAGTAATGTCACTAAGTGTGGTAAACTTTGACAACTCACAACACGAGTCACAAATGGTTAGGGTGGAAGGTAATGGTTTGTGAATACTAGTTATCTACTAGCGAATACAAATACCTTCAATATGTAGTGGCACAATGTGGCTTCAATGCACAGTTACCAACCAAAGTATGCATATGTCACGAACTGTGACGAACAAATTTCACTTCATGTGGTCAATGATGAAAACGCATAACACAAGTCACAAATGGCCAGAGGGGAAAACAATGGATTGGGAAGCCTATGTATTGGCTAGAAAGGACAAAGAAATTCAATATGTAGTGGCACGATGTGGCTTATATGCACACCAAACAATCAAACTAGGCATATGTCACTGATCATGACCAGAGACTTTCAGTATTGGTGGTCAACGCTGACCAACCATAACCCGAGTCACAAACGGTCAGGAGAGGAAACATTCCTATGAGAATATCGGTTCTCAACTACCAAGTACAATGACTTCAGTCAGTAGTAGCGCGGTGTGGCTATCATGCACAATGACTGACCAAAGGAGGCATATTTACTGCCTTTGACCAAAACAATCCGCTGTGAATGGTCGATGTTGACAACTCATAATACGAGTCACAAATGGTCAGAGGGGGCAACAATGGTTTGGGAACACCACGTATCACATAGCAAGTACAAGGGGCTTTAATGTGTTGTAGCACGGTGTGGGGACCATGCACGATGACCCACCAAAGTAGGCATATGTCACTGACCATGACCAAGTAATGCCACTAAGTGTGGTAAACGTTGACAACTCACAACACGAGTCACAAATGGTCAGGGTGGAAGGTTATGGTTTATGAATACTAGTTATCTACTAGCAAGTACAAACACCTTCAATATGTAGTGGCACAATGTGGCTTCAATGCACAGTGACCACCCAAAGTATGCATATGTCACAGACCATGACGAAAGAATTTCACTTCATGTGGTCAATGTTGAAAACACATAACACGAGTCACAAATGGTCAGAGGGGAAAACAATGGATTGGGAAGCCTATGTATTGGCTAGAAAGGACAAAGAACTTCAATACAAAGTGGCACGGTGTGGCCAATATGCACACAAAAAAATCAAACTAGGCATATGTCACTGATCATGACCAGAGAATTTCAATATGGTTGGTCAACGTCGACCGACCATAACACGAGTCACAAACGGTCAGAGAGGAAACAATGCTATGAGAATATCGGTTCTCAACTACCAAGTACAATGACCTTCAGTCAGTAGTAGCACGGTGTGGCTACCATGTACAATGACCGACCAGAGTAGGCATATGAACTGCCTTTGACCAAAGAAATCCGTTATGTGTGGTCAACGTTGACAACTCATAATACGAGTCACAGATGGTCAGAGGGGGAAAGAATGGTTTGGGAACACCAAGTATCGCATAGCAAGCACAAGGGGCTTCAATACGGTGTGGCACGGTGTGGAGACCATGCACGATAACCAACCAAAGTAGGCATATGTCACTGACCATGACCAAATAATGTCACTAAGTGTGGTAAACTTTGACACTTCACAACACGAGTCACAAATGGTTAGGGTGGAAGGTAATGGTTTGTGAATACTAGTTATCTACTAGCGAATACAAATACCTTCAATATGTAGTGGCACAATGTGGCTTCAATGCACAGTTACCAACCAAAGTATGCATATGTCACGAACTGTGACGAACAAATTTCACTTCATGTGGTCAACGTTGAAAACGCATAACATGAGTCACAAATGGCCAGAGGGAAAAACAATGGATTGGGAAGCCTATGTATTGGCTAGAAAGGACAAAGAACTTCACTATGTAGTGGCACGATGTGGCTAATATGCACACCAAACAATCAAACTAGGCATATGTCACTGATCAAGACCAGAGACTTTCAGTATTGGTGGTCAACGTTGACCAACCATAACACGAGTCACAAACGGTCAGGAGAGGAAACAATCCTTTGAGAATATTGGTTCTGAACTACCAAGTACAATGACCTTCAGTCAGTAGTAGCGCGGTGTGGCTATCATGCACAATGACCGACCAAAGGAGGCTCATTTACTGCCTTTGACCAAAACAATCCGCTGTGAATGGTCGATGTTGACAACTCATAAAACGAGTCACAAATGGTCAGAGGGGGCAACAATGGTTTGGGAACACCACGTATCACATAGCAAGTACAAGGGGCTTTAATACATTGTGGCACGGTGTGGGGACCATGCACGGTGACCCACTAAAGTAGGCATATGTCACTGACCATGACCAAGAAATGCCACTAAGTGTGGTAAACGTTGACAACTCACAACACGAGTCACAAATGGTCAGGGTGGAAGGTTATGGTTTATGAATACTAGTTATCTACTAGCAAGTACAAACACCTTCAATATGTAGTGGCACAATATCGCTTCAATGCACAGTGACCACCCAAAGTATGCATATGTCACTGACCATGACGAAAGAATTTCACTTCATGTGGTCAATGTTGAAAACACATACCACGATTCACAAATGGTCAGAGGGGAAAACAATGGATTGGGAAGCCTATGTATTGGCTAGAAAGGACAAAGAACTTCAATACATAGTGGCACGGTGTGGCTAATATGCACACAAAAAAATCAAACTAGGCATATGTCACTGATCATGACCAGAGAATTTCAATATGGGTGGTCAACGTTGACCGACCATAACACGAGTCACAAACGGTCAGAGAGGAAACAATGCTATGAGAATATTGGTTCTCAACTACCAAGTACAATGACCTTCAGTCAGTAGTAGCACGGTGTGGCTACCATGTACAATGATCGACCAAAGTAGGCATATGTACTGCCTTTGACCAAAGAAATCCGTTATGTGTGGTCGACGTTGACAACTCATATTACGAGTCATAGATGGTCAGAGGGGGAAAGAATGGATTGGGAACACCAAGTAGCGCATAGCAAGCACAAGGGGCTTCAATACGTTGTGGCACGGTGTGGAGACCATGCACGATGACCAACCAAAGTAGGCATATGTCAATGACCATGACCAAATAATGTCACTAACTGTGGTAAACGTTTACAACTCACAACACGAGTCACAAATGGTTAGGGTGGAAGGTAATGGTTCGTGAATACTAGTTTTCTACTAGCAAGTACAAATACCTTCAATATGTAGTGGCACAATGTGGCCTCAATGCACAGTGACCAACCAAAGTATGCATATGTCACTAACCATGACGAACAAATTTCACGTATGTGGTCAATGTGGAAAATGCATAAAACAAGTCACAAATGGTTAGAGGGGAAAACAATGGATTGGGGACACTAGTTATCAACTAGCAAGTACAGAGACCTTCAACAAGTTGTGGCACGGTATGGCTAGCGTGCACAGTGACCAACCAAAGGATGCATACGTCACTGACTATGACCAAAGAAGTCCGCTATGTGTGTTCAACATTGACAACTCATAACGCCAGTCCAAAATGGTCAGAGGGAGAGACATTGGTTTGGGACGCATATGTATTGACTAGAAAGGACAAAGAACTTCAATACGTAGTGGCACGGTGTGGCTAATATGCACACCAAACAATCAAACTTGGCATATGTCACTGATCATGACAACAGAATTCTAATATGGGTGGTCAACGCTGACCAACCATAACACGAGTCACAAACGGTAAGAAGAGGAAACAATGCTATGAGAATATCGGTTCTCAACTACCAAGTACAATGACCTTCAGTCAGTAATATCAGGGTGTGCATACCATGCACAATGACCGACCAAAGTAGGCATATGTACTGCCTTGACCAGAGAATTCCGCTGTGTGTGGTCAACGTTGACAACTCATAATACGAGTCACAAGTGTTCGGAGGGGGAAACAATGATTTGGGAATACTTGGTATCGACTAGCAAGTACAAAGACATCGATAAGTGGTGGCACGGTATGGCTACCATGCACAATGACAAACCAATATATTCTTCTGTTATTGTATATCATAAAAAGAGTTTCATTGTGTCTTGTCAACTTTCCTTCTTATGGCTGGTCAATAGTAGCAATGGTTGAGAGGTTATTCAAGCTCGAAGTTACAAAATTCAAAACTTAGTCTGCTTCAATTGTTTATGAATAAACTGAAATTGTTATCATTCATACTTTTGAAAACTACCCTATAATCTTACACACCCTTATTTTATGCCCTTTACCCATAGGAACCCTTACAATGTCATTTGGACAACATATGTACACCATGTGAGCTGGCTTAGTGCTTATAGAGTTAGATTTTGGAGCGATAGGTCCTGGGTTTGAATCCTCATACGCGCAATATAGAATAGGCTCGCGACCTGGGGGGAGGGCGGCCATGTTGTGCTACCTTCAACTCTACCTTCAAGCCTAAGCCA
>SZWC01008439.1:58576-99885 GCA_023375785.1 Penium margaritaceum | reverse complement strand
GAGATAGAGGCAAGGCCGCGGCTGGAAGAGAAATCCATGCCCTGGTCATCAAGGGTGGTCACGGAGAGGAGACTGACTTCCAGGTCAGGCACATACAACACGTCAGACAAGTAGACAGTGCCACCAGGACCGACAAAACGAACGACCCCAACACCTTGCACAGGTAGCAACTGGCCGGAGCCGGTGTGAACAGAGCGGACGGACTGCACGGGACCGAGAGAGAAAAAGGAAGAGCGACAAGAGGTCATGTGATGAGTGGCACCTGAATCAATGATCCAGAGGCCAGGGGATGTACGAGTGGACGGAAGAAAAAGACAGACAGCGACAGTGCCACAGGTAAAGGAGGAGGACGAAGAGCCAAAACGTGTGGGAAATGTGCACGACTGCCATTCCTCAATCCATTCGCAATCTTCAGGCAAGTCCCCTTGAACGCGACCAGAGGTGGCACCACGAAGGGTGGCCTCAGACTCACACACAGGAGAACAACACTGGCCACTCACACTCTCACCTCCCTGAGAGCGAAGATGGAGAAGTTTGGCAAGTGGATGCTCGAGGTTGCGCTCCTCGTCACGACGATCGGAAGAGCGTTTCAAGGAACGGTCAGAGGAGCGATCAGAGAAGTTCCCATCATCACGATTCCTGTGTGGTACGTGGTAGTGTGAAGATGGGGGACCGTAGTATGGAGGGCCAGAGGGAGGAGGTATCCAGCCCCGGGGGCTGGGTGCAGTGGGAGTCGGATGTAGTGGGGCAGATGTGGTGGAGAGAGCAGTGGAGGACGAGGAGGATGAGGCGACGGTCACTGCTGCGGCCGCCGACGAGGCAGTGGCTCCCGTGCGGGCCCAATGGGCGTGCATGGAGGAGGCCAGACGTGCATCGTCACGAGGGGCAGGACACTTTGGTGCAGAATGGCCAGACGCACCACAGTTCCAGCAAGTGACGTCTGTAGTGGGAGCTGAGTTTTTGCCACTGCGGCCACTCCCATGGCCTTTGCCTCCGCGACCACCACCACGAGTAGATCCACCACCCCCACTACGGGAGGTACCCTGCGTGGAGTGTGCTGCTGCTTGTGTTGAAGAGGAGGAAGAGGAGGCTGTGGCAGGCGAGGAAGAGGAGGCGGTGGTAATAGCTGCGAGGGCGGCGCGATGCATGCGTTTGTTTTGCAAAGCATTCCACCAGTCGGTGAGGCACGAAGCAGTGAAGTCAAATAGGGGCCCAATCCTAGGTGGAGAATCAGCTGGGACAGGCTCAGATGCAAGACGCTCGAGCTCTGACTGAGAGACATGTAGGTACAGGTCCAAGAGTTCGGGAATGAGGCCTGCGACGATGGAGAGACAGGCAGAGAGAGGTCCAGGTGCGGCTTTGCCAAGATCGCGCAGCAGTCGCAAGCTACGTGCCTAATACTCATCTTCTGTTTTGTCCGTGCGCATCTGTAAGGTGTTGAATTGCACCGTGAGGGCGCTTTGGGCCGCGTGGCCAGTTACGGTTTTGCGGCGGCGGATGAGGGCATAGGCACCGACGGGATCTGCTGGTGTGCCGCGGGAAGGGTCAACATTGTACGTACCAATGTCGTCGAGGAGACTTTCTGGGCCTGCGTTGATGAGAGCTCTCACTGCGCGAGCGGCCTTAGTGGGCTGCGGCACAAACGGTGGTTTTGCCGATGAGTAGTATTGCCAGAGGAGCTCGCCCTGGGCCCACGCGCTAAAGCGTGTCTCCCAGGAGGTGAATGTGAGCTTGGGGGTAAATTGTGGAGGAGGAGTTTCAAAGTCCTTCTGGCGGGCTGGGAGCACAGGGCGCGCAAAGACCGATGCGGAAAGAGCCGGAGAGGAAGAGTTGGCAACAACACCACCAGAAGGAGCCAATGAATCTGCCGAGCCAGATTCTGTAGTGGGAAGCACTGCAGCAAATGTGGGTATGGACCGCAGTCGCTCTAACACTAGACCAGCAATGGTGGCGGCAAACTCCTCTTTTGATTCCTTCCCCTGTAGAAGCTCATCCTCTGCCCTACGCCTCTCTGCCTGTGCCTCACTAAGGGCGGCCTGGAGGGCTTCTATGGTCTCCTCTGGTGCAGGCATGATGGGAAAAACAAACTCAAGCCTAGGAGTGGAGTGAGAGAGAAGAATGGAAAGTGCAGGCGAGGGAAGGGGTGAGTGAGAATGTACTGCTCACCACGCTAGTGCCGAGGACGAAGAGCGAAGAGCGGCGGCACCACAGCTGCGGCTGAAGAGGACAGGACAGCCACCCACCCTGCCACCGCCACAGTGAGGCAGAGGAGCACCGTGGCAGTGGCACCAGCAACTACAGCTGAGGCCGATGCAATCAGGACGCTGGTGGTGACGTGTGATGGTGCGTCACGAGGGGTACCAGTGGGCGTCAGCACTGCTGTTGCGGTGGATGCCCTGATGGAGCCGACAGAGCTGGAGGTGGTGTCTGCTGCTGTGGAGGCTGCGGTGGCAATGGACGCTGCAGCTGCTGTGATCTGGGTGGCAGTATTGGCAGCTGCTGCTGCCAGTAGGGTGAGAGAGGCAGCTGTCTGTGCGTATGCTTCAGTTGCTCGGCCGACGACCATCTGTGCAGGAGCACGGCAGGCCCTAGCTGTTGCTGCAAAGGTCGCTGCGGCGCCGGTGACAGCGTCAAGGATAGCCCCAGTCAAACCTATCGAGTCAGTATGCAAGGGGAGAATGGGGATGACGCCAGGAACCTCGGGTGCACTGGATGCATCAGCTGATCCTGCAGTGGTAGGGAGAGGTGTAGACGAGGGAGCAGCGGCAAGTTTGACAGGCTCGGAACTGTTGGTGGGTTCCATCCTTGGTGAGAGAGGTGGTGATGGTGGGAGGTCATCCGGCGTGTAAACCTGGAGATCAATTTCTGCTACCTCCCGTTCACGTTCGGCATCAATGTCGTCCTGCCAATAACTGTGGTCGAGCATACGCACCCACAATGGCACGTCGTCCGCCAGTGTGCGCGACTGGGAGATCTACCGCCGTAATTGACAGACGCTCAGCAGTCACACGGTACTGCAGGAGATGCAGTGCAGCGCGGTGAGGGTGCTGCTAAGAGAGAGCAGTTGCAAGGGGCGGCTGAGAAGGCCGGCTGCGCGAGAGATGCCAAGAGAGATGGCGGCCAAGAGAGGTGCTGCTGGGAGACGGCAGCTGAGGCAGGGACGTCGAGAGCCCAGCTGAAGATGCTGGGTAGCTGGAGTTGGCGACTGGCATAGAGCAGTCGCAAAACGGCCGAGAGTGGCTGAGAATGGTTGCGAGCAGCCGAGAATGGCTACGGGTGACCAAGAGTGGCAATAAGTGGCCGAGAGCGGCGGGGGATGCCCAACAGTGGTCTCGGGTGCTTCGAAGAGCAAGAGAGATGTGGATCCACGAGATGGCGGTGAAGTTGCAACGAGAGGAGAAGACTCGCTGCTGCGGTGAGGTCGAACAGGTATTGCTTGACCTAAGTTGCTTGGATGTACATCGAAGCTAGCGACCAGGATCATGTGAGCAGTGGTGAGGTGTCTCGCCCGCTCTGATACCAGAAGTTGCTAGTAACCTTCCTAGGTCACGCGTGTGAGACCAACCAGGAACGTGCAAGAGACATGCCACGCCATGGATGCGGAAAGCTTGCTTCACTTAGTTCGGTACAACCAAGACAAAAGTGAGTGGGGAGCGAGCGTGACTAAGTCAAGCGGTGAGCGTGCCTCGCTTCGGGCATCACGCCCGAGCGAGTGCACACCGCCACCCGGGGTTCGAGCCCGACCGCTTGGTTATCAACCGCACGGCGGCTACTCACTAATGCACGGGTCAACCGGCACAGTGGCCCCCTAAGGATCAGCACCCGGGAAATGCAGCTCCCCCAGAAATACTCAAGGCAAGCAGCATGATGCAGGGCACGGCAGTTAGAATGTACGGGCCCTAGCATCTACCGCATCACAGAGTCATAAGATGCACAAGGAGTTAGACGATGGCAACATGTGTCTCAGAGGGAGCCCCTGGGTGAAGCTACAACGGTTGCAAGAGAGCATCAAAGACTTCTGCCAGAGTTGTCACGTCTGTTGCTTCCCCAGGTTGAGCCATGTCATTTGATCTGTACAATGAGATGCACAGTGTGTGATGGGCGAGAGGGCACAGAGTTGTGAGTGGCCAACAAAATTCAACACGCGCCAGTGTTAGCGCCAGAAAGCAGCTGAAAACTGAAAGTGAATGATTTGGAATGAAGCATGAGCAACAATGGGAGACCCCTCCAAGTTCTAGCTCCCCCCTCACCAGTACAGAACTTGTTACTCAATTAACCAGCCAATCCGAAAATAGTCCTAGACCTATTTTCTGGCAGGCAAGGTTTTCTTGGTGAGCCATGTTGTGATGTGAGCTGTTTCCGTCCGTTTGTACAGCTTACTGTGACCACTCGGCCGTGTCCATGCTTGTGCAGATCCCTGATGCGGACTCAGCTGGCACCGGAGCACTGATGGTTGGTGGATTCACCCGCCAGCAGCCACCAGGCGGCTGCCATGATGTCCCGGGTGCTTGCTGGGGTACTCTGCAGTTTTTCTGCAGACGCTAGAGTTTTCTCGGTAGACAGGCTCTTGAGGCCGATTTGCATGTTTTGCATTTTCCTTCCACAGATTGATGCCGGACTTGTGGGTGTGACCAGTCCTAGCGTCCGGCTGGAGATTTTGCACGTCTAGGTTCAGAGGGAACAACATTCTGACATGTGTGCGCAGAGTTACGGCCAAAACTGTGGTTTTGGGCAGGGTTTAGGACAGCTATTGGACCGCCGCGTGCGACACCCGCTGTGCGCTGCGGCAGATGTTTATGCCATGGACCTATCATTTGTTATCTCTCTCTGCAAATGCTTATGAAACATTCAGACACTTTGCCTTGTGTCCCCTAGCCAAACCCTTGCCGTTACGTGCACGACTTGTGACTGTCGTCACCGTCTAATTAGGCACTGACGCCTGGTCAACGGGAGTGTGGCTAGGAAGCTTCTATGCATCTTCTTAGCCTGGTCAACGGGAGTCTGGCTAGGAAGCTTCTATGCATCTTCTTATGGTATTAGAGCAACAAGCCAGAGCTTGTTGTGCTGCACAGCCGAGATGCAGCAATCGCAGCAGCAGTGAGCAGCAGCAGCGGCAACAGCACATAGCAGCAGCGACAGGTCCTGGGAGGACCCACCAACCTGCGCCATTGCAAGGCGTAGGCCGCAACACCTGCGTGACGGAGGATTTGTGCAGGAGGGGTGCAGCAGTGTAGCAGCACGCCAGCGCAGCAGCACCATAGCAGCTGTCGAGCAGCGCAACAACAGTGCTGGCAGTTCTGACTATAGCAGCAGCAGTAGCAGCAACATCGGCGGCGGCATCACAAACATTAGCAACAGTAGCCGCCAAAGTGGCTTGAGGCCATTGCTGTCAAGCTTGATGGTAGCAGCAGCAGCAGCAACAACAGCAGCGTGCGCCACCGCTGCCCCTGTCCGTGCAACTTCCTAGAAGCCGCACGGACGTGGAGGAGCCGCAGACGAAAATCGCGTCAGCCACCACCTCCCCGTCGGCACGAGCTTGCCCTGGCTTCAAACGAATGCCGTTTTCAGCGTTTGAGGGTGCGTTGGAAAGCTCTTCTCTCAAGCTCTCCAGAGCTACTATTCACGCTCAGTTTCGTGCTCTGTCGCCACCAGCAAAGACTGAAGTGCAACGCAGATTTGTTTTCTGCTGAAATTCGGGCAGAACAGGGAAAAGTGACGTTCTGCCTCTTTTTCCAACTTTTTGTGACCGAACATTTCACCACCATGTTCAGCACATTCAGGAGCCTCTGTGGTCCAAACTTCGCTTGATTTGGACAACCTAGAATCTTTAGTGCTGAAATTTTTAAATTTGAGCACTTAGCCAAATTTCTGGCTGTCAGCACCATACTTAGCCAAATATTTGGCCGGACAGTCAAAAATTGCCAGCATCTCAAATCTTCGAGAAACACTGTCAGTTTCTTGTTTGGCGCATTTTCGACGCTCGGCCCCACACTGAGCACCGCGATGGCGCCGGTCCGTGACAAGGACAAAGGACCCGCTGATCCCTCTTCCTCCTCTTCGAGCGTTGTGAGCCCGCAGTTGCAGTCCTGCATGATCGATGAGCTTCGTCGGTCGCACGACGAGATGTGCCAGCAGCAGCAAAGGCAGTCCGACGCGTTGCAGGAGATCACGGAGTTATAGCGGGGTCGTTCGATGGCTTCACAGCTGCCACCTGGAGAATCTACTGGAGCTGCACCATCCGCTCAGCAGACTACACCCTACACAGTGCGGCGGTCTCAGCATCGATCATCACAGGTGTGAGAAAGTGCGTAGAAGCTTCCTAGCAACACATTCGCTGACCGGGCGTCAGTGCCTGGTCAGACGGTGACGAAAGTCACAGGTCGTACACACAACGGCAAGGGTTTGGCTAGGAGACACAAGACACAGTGTCAGAATGCTTCAATATTGCATATGCAGAGAGAGATGACAACTGACAGGTCCAGGGCATATACACCGGCCGCGGCGCACGGCGGGTGTCGCACGCGGCAGTCCAAGAGCTGTCCTAAAACCGGCCCAAAACCACTGTTTTGGCCGTAACTCTGCGCACACATGTCAGAATGCTACGTCGTCTGAACCTAGACATGCAAAATCAAAAGACGGACGCAGTGATTGGTCCCATACATGCATCCATTGACTGTCAGCGAGCATACAATGCAAAAACATGCAAATAGGCCTCATGGCCAGTCTGCTGAAAGGCGACTACAAGACGTAGAAGGCACAGCAACGAGTCCCGGTGGCATCTGGGGCTCTGGAATAGTGGTCGGTCAGCTCCAAGCAGGTAGTCCGCCGCCTGTCGTCGCGCCGGTGTCACCAGGGCCGCCTGCCTCAGGGATCTGCACGAGTATGGACACGGCTGAGTGGTCACAATAAACTGTACAGGAAGGGCACAAAGCACAACACTCCCCCATGACCTGATGGTACGCATGTCCATACGCGTGTAGCACTGGTACAACCACATAGTGGGTGACACAGACAGATGAGACGCCAACGTACATCCCACACTCAACCACTGTCACGCACGGGGCAAAGCCCAACAGAACGAATGGCCACCAGGAACTTTCCGCGGGCAAGTCCCTTCGTCAAGAAATCAGCACGCTGCAAGTCAGTGCCAACCCACATGATGGAGATCACGCGTCGCTCCACCAGATCACGAAAAAAGTGATGCTCAACCGCAATGTGCTTTGTGCGAGCATGAAAAACACCAGAGTACTCCGCAATGGCAAGAGCACTCTAGTTGTCACAACGCAGCACTATGGCGGGTACTGACTGCCCAAGCTCATGAAACAAGCGCTGCAGCCAAACTGCCTCAGCAGCCCCTGCCCCCAAAGCCACATACTCTGCCTCTGACGAGCTACGTGCGATGCAGCCCTGCTTCTTGCTTCGCCAAGACAAAGCGGTACCACCGAGCAGAAACACATAGCCAATGCGACTGCGCCCGTCAGGGCTCCAAGCCCAGTCGCTGTCTGTGTAGCCGTCAAGGACCACCAAACACTGCCGACGAAAGTAGAGTCCGAGATACGGCGTGGAGACCACGTACCGTACCACTCGCATAGTCGCGTGAAGAGCTCTCGCACGTGGAGCCTGCGAGATCTGAGTGAGGAGGTTGACGGCAAACGCGATGTCGGGACGCGTGGTAGTGGCCAGGTACATCAGGGATCCGATAAGACGGAGGTACAAGGTCACGTCCACTGTCTCCCCCAGCTGTGTAGGATCATCCACCTTCAGGGCATCCTGCCCATCAGGTGTGAGGGGTGTGGAAGCAGTGGGCACTACACCAAGGAGATCACTAAAGCGCTCTACCACGACTCGTGCGTATCGGGCCTGATGCAGCAACATTGTCTCATGTCTGCGATCTCGCACGATCTCCATACCAAGAAATACCGATGGAGGACCGAGGTCCTTCATCCTGTAGGCGGTCTGCAGGACAGCCTTGGCCTCCTTCACGGCCTCCAGGGACGGAGACGCGATCAAAAGGTCATCAACATAGACCAGGATGGCGGTGAACCGCTCGGGTGTCGGTAGGATGAAGAGTGAGGGGTCTGCCTCGCTCTGTACGTATCCTGCGCGAGTCAAAGGTGCCAGTGATCTCCCGGTTCCAACACCGTGGAGACTGCTTGAGGCCGTACAAGGACTTGCGCAAGCGCCAGCCTTGTCACCGTCCTCAAAGCCTAGTCTGAGCTACGTAGATCTCCTCATCCAAGGAGTCATGGAGGAACGCGTTGTTCACATCCATCTGGTATAGTTCCCAATCATGCTGAGCCACTACACCGAATAGAGCTCGAGCTGAGGTCATGCGGCCGACAGGGGCAAAGGTGTCAATGTAATCAATTCCCTCAATCTGAGAGAACCCCTTGACGACCAAGCGGGCCTTGTAGCGTTCCAGTGAGCCATCCAGCTTCACTTTCTTGCAAAAGACCCACTTGACCTGAATCGCCTTCCTCCCAGGGGGAAGGTCGACCAGCTCGTAGACTCTGTGCTCTCGGATAGCGCGAAGCTCATCCTCGCAAGCAGCTCGCCAGGCATCAGCATCCTGTGATGAGAAAGCCTCCCTCAATGTGCCCGGGTCAGGCGCCATAGAGGGGGAGCTATGCGTGGCAAGTGCACATGCCTCAGTGTCAGGCCTGACGGCCACGAGATCAGCTGCTGCGTTAGAGGCGATATGGAACTCGCAAGTGACCAGGTCGTGCCCTATAGGGCACACTGGGTGTACCTTTGAAAGCTCAGTGCGGACACTCAGGCCTAAGGCCTTTGTGCCTGGATCACCACTCGCGATACTGCGAGAGGAACGCCTGGGTCCGGGACCAGACGCTCGCTGAACTCCGGAATCCAGTGGTCGAAGGCGACCACCAGGCTCACGGGAGTAACCGGAGGTCGAGGGGGGCACCTCAGGCTCAGGAGCAGGTACGACCACAGGGACAGGTACGACCACAGCTGGTTAGGGCTGAGACGAGGCAGCCGGAGATGCCGTGCGAGGAGAAGCGTGTGTGGGGGACATGGAGCTGGGAGTGAGAGCGGGAAAGGGTGGCCCGGACACTGAGACAGGAGTGTCAGCCGACGTAGGGATAGGAGTGGGCTGGGCTGGGTCAAACACCGGAGCAGGGGTGCCAGTGGACACAAGTGGTGATGCAGGAGGAGGCGTGAGAGCAGCGGTACCTGTGGGGTGTGAAACATGCTGAACAGGCGGGATCTCTGGACCAACGGCAATGATAGCCGGGTCATCAAGTGCTGGAGATCGAGAGGGGACTCGAGCGGACACATCAGCCTGACGAGAAATGGTCACTGGCTGAGAAGTCTCCCCCATCAGCCGAGGACCCTCACAGGAAGGGACATGAGCTGCGGAGAGAGCTGTGATCGAAGTCAGATCACAGTATGTGAGAGACTAAAAAAACTCAAAATCCTTCGGACTTTGAGACACCTCCACCCCGTTACGATAGTGACGAGGGCTTCGATTGCTGGGAGACCCTGTTGCAGGTGTGGGCCGATTCTAAGGGTGTCTGGCCGTACTACCACAGCCAGTATCAGACCCGCGACGCTCACCAGGCCCAGACAACAGCGAGAGCGATGCGGGGTCTCCTCTACGCCATGCCACGGGAGAGTGTGATCGACTTCCGTCCTTTCCTCGGTCAGACCGGGACCGGGATTGGAGCAGGTCCACGTCAGAGCTGGGAGCTGGCCGTGACACTTCTCGCTATAGAGACCCATGCCACGAGGGCGGCCGGACTACGTGAGTTTCACTCCCTCCGCCAGGGCCCCACAGAGCTCGCAGCTGACTACTGGAGGCGCGCGATGCGCCTTTACACGCGCCTTGGGACAGGTGGCGGGACACAGTTGTGGGCACTCGACACCATCATGATGGGAGTGCATTTGGACCATGTGAAGCTCTTTACGGGCTTCGATTGTGTGGCTCTCTCTGAGATGTCAGAGTCACTACAGCTGCTTCCTTGGGCCCATCGCTACTTCATCCAGGCCACATCGGCTCATGAGGCTGCCATCGCTCATCAGCAGAGTCCACTGGTTGTAGCAGTGATTGCGACGCCTCCTACGCCTCTGTCCCTGCTCACCAATCCCACCTCGACCGCCTCCTCCTCCTCCTCCTCTTCTCCGAGCGGCCACACTCAAGGCGTTGTAACGGCCACACAGAGAAAGAAGTGGAAGAAGCGACGCGAAAAGGGACAACAGCAGCAGCAGCAGCCGACGAGTAGTGGCAGTGGACGTTCTGTCCACTGCTACAACTGTGGAGGCGCCCACCGCTACACAGAGTGTGAGCAAATACTTGACTGGACTCGGATCATGCGCGGCCTCCAGGCGGCGCACGCACAACGGACTTCCTTGAGCGACACACGGACTGGGCGCGCCGCGACCACGAGTGCTGCAGACGTACCCGTTTCATCAGGCTGCAGCAGTGAGGTGGACCCTCGGGATCGCACGATCGCAGAGCTTCATCAGCTGCTGGCGCTTTGTACTCAGGGAGGTGCGAGTGTGTTGTCACAGCCGAGTGGTCCCGACACAGCTTGTCTTACTGCGTCTGTTGCTCGTGATGATTCTTGTGGTGGAGCTATGGTGGCTAGTGATGAGGATGGACCTGACAGTATCGACTGGCTTGCCGAGTCACAGATCCATGTTGTCCCTCATTGTTTGGAGTCCTCTGCTCAGCGCCCAGCAAAGGCAGAGTGTTCTGTGGCACGTTGCTCAGTGTCGACGACTTGTCGTGAGCCGAGTGGCACCTAGATTATTGACTCTGGGGCCACTCATCACATGACCTTTCGTCGCAATGATTTCGTTGTGCTGGGTCCCGTTGCGTCTGTTCGGTCTGTTCGCACAGGGTCCGGTCAGTCGTTGCCTGTACAGGGAGTTGGGGTTGTGCGGTTCGATGGTCCGTCTGGCCCCTTGTACATTTCTGATGTGCTCTTTGTCCTTGTTCTTGAGCTCAGCCTGCTCTCTATTCGTGCATGCACCAGGATGGGCCTCACTGTTGAGCACTCTATTGACTCTGCCATAGTGACTGCTCTTGACACACGTGCCGTTGTGCTTCGTGCCTCTGTTGTTGATGACCTGTATCGTGTGTCTTATTGCACTCCCTCTGCTTCTCCTTCCCCTCTCCCTTCTGCGCGAGTGTTTGTCACTGGTGTTCTCTCCCCGGAACACCAGCGCTTGTTACACCGTCGCCTCTGCCATGTGAGCTCGGACACTGTGTCCAAGCTCATTCGTACTCAGCCAGCCCTCGGTCTTGACGCAGCTTCTTTTGAGAAGCCGCCCAAGACCGACTGTCTTTTTTGCGCCCAGGGTAAGATGCATCGCTGCTCTTACCCTGACTCCTCCTCCCGGGCACTGCGCCCACTTGAGTTGGTTCACNCTCACTGTTGAGCACTCTGCTGACTCTGCCACAGTGACTGCTCTTGACACACGTGCCGTTGTGCTTCGTGCCTCTGTTGTTGATGACCTGTATCGTGTGTCTCATTGCACTCCCTCTGCTTCTCCTTCCCCTCCCCCTTCTGCGCGAGTGTTTGTCACTGGTGTTCTCTCCCCGGAACACCAGCGCTTGTTACACCGTCGCCTCTGCCATGTGAGCTCGGACACTGTGTCCAAGCTCATTCGTACTCAGCCAGCCCTCGGTCTTGACGCAGCTTCTTTTGAGAAGCCGCCCAAGACCGACTGTCTTTTTTGCACCCAGGGTAAGATGCATCACTGCTCTTACCCTGACTCCTCCTCCCGGGCACTGCGCCCACTTGAGTTGGTTCACTCGGACCTTCTCGGCCCTCTCCCAGTCGAGTCCCTCTCTGATCAGGGTCGATACATTCTCACCCTGACTGATGACTTCACGCGGATGCGGTGGGTCTACAGCCTGTGCCACAAGAGCGATGCCACATTGGCAGTCCGCCTGTGGCTTGTGATGGCTGAGCGACACTCTCGTCACACTCTGCGCACATTCCGTTCAGATCGTGGTGGCGAGTTCTTGGGCGAGATGGATGCCTACTTTGCCGAGCATGGTATCTTTCACCAGCAATCTGCCCCTGCTACACCATAGCAGAACGGTGTGTCTGAGCATTGGAACCGCACCATGGAGGATGCGGTTCGCGCTTTGCGGTCTGAGTGCGGTCTACCAGAGTCCTTTGCCTTTGAAGGCTTCTCTTACATGACGTGGGTCTGGAACCGCTTGCCGCATGGTCCGCTTCCAGACCATGTCACGCTGTATGAGCTGTGGTTTGGCCATCGTGCTGATCTCCATCTCGCTTTTGTTTGGGGGTCTCTCGCTTGTGTGTGATACACCGAGGACCACTAGGGTTCTAAGGTCTCACCTCGGGGACGCATGTGTGCCTTCCTTGGCATCTCCCCCCGGTCGAAGGCCTGGCGGTTTTGGGACCCTGCTCGCCATCGCATTGTCGAGTCTTGAGATGCTCTCTTCTTTGAGACTCTCACTTACCGCAACTTGTCCAACATTTTGACGCTGGCCGCCAACCACGTTCCTACCTGTGTGGCTTCCCGGCGGATGGGGGGGACTAGTCCTGCGGACGGGTCCGGCCAGGCTTCCTCACCTGCTGACCGGTCTTCGGCTGCTGATGATCCGGCCATCGTGGCTGTGGGTCCAGTGGCCTCATCCATACCGTCTGACACACCCGATCCTGTGCCACTTCCTTGTTCCACACCGGATCCCGTGCGGGCTCCAGTTCCCTCTGACATACCTGATCCCGTACGAGCGTTAGTTCCCTCTGGCACACCTGACCCTGTGTCGGTGTCAGACCCTTGTGGCACACCCGATCCCGTACTGGTGCCAGTGCCGGTCCCCTCTGGTACACCTGACGCCTTACCAGTGTCAGTCCCCTCCGTCACACCCACTCCCGTGCATCCACCCATGCCTCCTACCACTATGGCAAAGCAGCCTTCCGCGCAGCCTGAGGCGAGCGCTGCATCGAGGTACTCCCGGGAGCCTGGCGGTCGCCTACGACCATTGCCCTCTAGAGCTCAGCGGACTGCTGACCCTGTGCCCAGAGGATCGACTCGTAGTGTTCAGAGTGGCGAGCCCGGCACGAAGGCCCTTGGCCTGAGTGTCCAGGCAAACTACACCGAGATTCACCAAGCATGTCATGTTGGCCACAAGTTGGTCTCTTGAGAGTTCTTGGTCGCTTGCGAGGCCGCAGACAACCTTGTCATGGTCAGACCGAGTCCGGAGGCGTGTGTTTTAGCCACCCGGAGCGCTCCCTTGACGATGCCTGATCCAGGCACGTTGAAGGAGGTGTTGTGCTTTGTGCCGTTCCTGTACAGTTTACTGTGACCACTCGGCTGTGTCCATACTCGTGTAGATCCCTGAGGCGGGCGGCCCTGGTGACACCGACGCGACGACAGGCGGCCGACTACCAGCTTGGAGCTAGCCAACCACTGCACCAGAGCCCCAGATGCCACCAGGACTCTCTGTTGTGTCTTCTACATCTTGCAGGCGTCTTTCGGCAGACTGGCCATGAGGCCTATTTGCATGTTTTTGCATTGTATGCTCACTGTCTGTCGATTGATGCATGCATGTGACCAGTCGTAGCGTCCGTCTTTTGATTCTGTACGTCTAGGTTCAGACGGCGAAGCATTCTGACATGTGTGCGCAGAGTTACGGCCCAAAACAGTGGTTTTGGGCCGGTTTTAGGACAGCTCTTGGACTGCCGCATGCGACACCCGCCGTGCACCGCGGCAGGTATTTATGCCTTGGACCTGTCATTTGTCATTTCTCTCTGCATATGGTATATTGAATCATTTTGACACTTTGCCTTGTGTCTCCTAGCCCAACCCGTGCCGTAGTGTGTACGACCTGTGACTGCGACACAGTCTGATCAGGCACTGACGCCTAGTCAGCGGCTGCGTTGCTAGGAAGCATCCACGCATTTTCTCATGGTATCAGAGCAGTGAGACAGTTGTCACTGAGATGCGCAGCAGAGACACAGCAGAGCAGCAGCAGTGAGTCACCGCTGTAGCAGAGTTCCTGAGGCCTGCTCGAGACAGCGCAGATCACCCATGGGCTTGAGGCTGCTCATGCTCTTCGTTCCACGTCCGGCGCATCCCCGCACCCTCCTCGGGACATGAGGCGGCCACAACTACAGCTGTTCCTGCGTCCTCACCGGCGAGCAGCTACGATCCGGACCCACGTGACCGCACCATCGCCGAGCTTCATCATCTTCTGGCGCTTCGCTTTCAGGGAGGTGCGAGTGTGTTGTCATGGTCGGGTGGTTCACAGATTGCTTGTTCGTCCGTTCCCGTGGCTCGTAATGACGTGTGTGGGGGAGCAGGGTCAGCATGTGATGATGATGGGCCTGACTACACTGAATGGATTCATGAGTCTCACCTTCCTGATGTACGTCGTTCCTCCCCACTGTCGGCTCAGCGTCCCTCTGATGCCGAGTGTTCCATTGCTCATTGTACAGTGACGTCCACCAATCGTGACTCTAATGGCAGTTGGATCATCGATTGTGGGACCACCCATCAAATGACGTGCCGTCGCATGACTTTGTCAAACTTGGTCTTGTCACGACTTTTCATTTTGTTTCTACAGGCTCTGGTCAGTCCTTGCCAGTCCACGGTGTGGGAGTCGTATGTTTCGACGGTCCGTCTGGCCCCTTGTATCTTTCTGACGTGTTGTTTGTGCCTGATGTTGAGCTCAGCCTGCTTTCTGTACGTGTGTGCACTCTGATGGGCCTCTCTGTGGAGCACACCGTTGACTCACAACTATGAGTGCTACTGACACCCGTAGCATTGTCTTGCGTGCTTCAGTTATAGATGATTTGTATCGTATCGCTCGGCCCTCCTCCCCTTGCTCTCCCTCCTCATCCGGTCGTGTTTTTGTCCTTGGTGTTCTATCCTCACAACACCAGCGGTTGCTTCATCGTCGTCTGCGTCACGTGGGCTCCGACACTATTTTGAAGCTCATTCAGACACAGCCTGCTCTTGGTCTTGACGTGGCTTCTTTCGAGAAGCCACCCAAGACCGACTGTCTTTTCTGCGCTCAGGGGAAGATGCACCGGTGCACCTACCCTGATTCGCGTTCCCGAGCGTTTAGGCCTCTCGAGTTGGTCCAATCGGACCTTCTCGGTCCTCTCCCGGTGGAGTCCCTGTCCGAGAGGGGCAGGTTTGTTCTGACGCTGACTGATGACTTCACCCGCATGTGGTGGGTCTACAGTCTGCGTCAAAAGAGTGATGCCGCCCTTGCGGTTCAGCTCTGGCTCGTGATGGCTGAGCATCAGTCTCGCCACACGCTACATACTTTTTGCTCGGATCGCAGTGGTGAGTTCCTTGGCGAGATGGACTCCTTCTTCGGTGAGCACGGGATTTTTCACCAGGTCTCCGCTCCTGCTACTCCACAGTAGAACGGTGTATCTGAGCGCTGGAACCGCATCATGGAGGATGCGGTTCGCGCCATGCGGTCTGAGTGCGGTCTCCCGGAGTCTTTCGCCTTCGAGGGCTTTGCCTACATGACTTGGGTCTGGAACCGCCTCTCGCATGGTCCACTTCCGGACCATGTTACACCGTACAAGCTCTGGTTTGGGCACCGTGCTGACCTTCGTCTCGCTCGTGTCTGGGGATCCTTGGCCTCCGTGTGGTACACCGAGGACCAGCAGGCGTCCAAGGTCTCCCCTCGGGGTCGCTTGTGTGCCTTCATTGGCATCCTCCCGCGGTCGAAGGCTTGACATTTTTGGGACCCCACTCGCCGTCGCGTCATTGAGTCCCGTGACGCGTTGTTTTTTTAGTCACTCACGTACCGTGACCTGACTTCGATCACAGCCCTCTCCGCAGCCCATGTCCCTTCCTGCTAGGGTCCTCGGCGGATGGGGGAGACTTCTACGCCAGCGACCATCCCTCGTCCGGCTGATGTGTCCGCTCGAGCCCCCTCTCGATCTCCAACCCTTGATGATCCGGCTATCATTGCCGTCGGCCCAGAGATCTCGCCTGTACAGCCTATTTCACACCCCACAGGTACCTCTCTCTCACGCCTCCTCCTGCACCATCACCTATGTCTGCCGGCACCCCTGCTCCTGCGTCTGACCCAGTCTTTCCCACTCCCATTCTTACGTTGGTTGACACCCCTGCCTGAGTGTCCGGACCAGCCTTGCCTGCTGTCAAACCCAGCCCCGTGTCTCCCACACACTCATCTCCTCGCTCGGCATCTCTGGTTGCCTTGTCTCAGCCCTCACCAGCTGTGGTCGTACCTTTTCCTGAGGTCGTACCTGTCCCTGAGCCTGAGGTGCGCCCCTCGACCTCCGGTTATTCCCGTGAGCCCGGTGGCCGCCTTTGACCACTAGACTCCGGAGCTCAGCGAGCGTCGGGTCCCGGACCCAGGCGTTCCACTCGCAGCATCGCGAACGGTGATCCAGGCACAAAGGCCTTAGGCCTGAGTGCCCGCACCGAGCTTTTAAAAGGACATCCAGCGTGCCCTATAGAGCGCGACCTGGTCACTCGCGAGTTTCATATCGCCTGTGACGGAGCAACTGATCTCGTGGCCGTCAGGCCCGACACTGAGGTGTGTGCACTTGCCACGCAGAGTTCCCCCTCTATGGCGCCTGACCCTGGCACATTGAGGGAGGCTCTCTCATCGGAGGATGCTGATGCCTGGCGAGCTGCTTGCGAGGATGAGCTTCGTGCTATCCGAGAGCACAGAGTCTATGAGCCTGTCGACCTTCCCCCTGGGAGGAAGGCGATTCAGGTCAAGTGGATCTTTTGCAAGAAGGTGAAGCCGGATGGCTCACTAGAACGCTACAAGGCCCGCTTCGTCGTCAAGGGGTACTCTCAGATTGAGGGAGTCGATTACACTGACACCTTTGCCCCTGTCGGCCGCATGACCTCAGCTCGAGCTCTATTCGGTGTAGTGGCTGAGCATGACAAGGAACTGCAACAGAAGGATGTGAACAATGCGTTCCTCCATGGCTCTCTAGATGAGGAGATTTACGTGGCTCAGCCACGAGGTTCTGAGGACGGTGACAAGGTCTGGCGCTTGCGCAAGTCCTTGTACGGCCTCAAGTAGTCTCCATGGTGCTGGAACCGGGAGATCACTGGCACTTTGACTCACGCAGGATACGTACAGAGCGAGGCAGACCCCTCGTTCTTCATCGTACCGACACCCGAGCGGTTCACCGTCATCCTGGTCTATGTTGATGACCTCCTGATTGCGTCTCCATCCCTGGAGGCCGTGAAGGAGGCCTAGGCTGTCCTGCAGACTGCCTACAGGATGAAGGACCTCGGTCCTGCATCGGTGTTTCTCGGTATGGAGATCGTGCAAGATCGCAGACATCGGACACTGTTACTACATCAGGCCTGATACGCACGAGTTGTGGGGGAGCGCTTCAGCGATCTCCTTGGTGCAGTGCCATGCGCTTCCACACCTCTTACACCCGATGGGCAGGATGCCTTGAAGGTGTATGATCCAACACAGCTTGGGGAGATAGTGGACGTGACCTTGTACCTCCGTCTCATCGGATCTCTGATGTACCTGGCCACCACCACGCGTCCTGACATCGCATTTGGCGTCAACCTCCTCGCTCAGTTCTCGCAAGCTCCACGTGCAAGAGCCCTTTACGCGGCTGTGCGAGTGGTATGGTACATGGTCTCCACGCCGTACCTCGAATTCTGCTTTCGTCGGCAGTGTTCGGTGGTCCTTGACGGCTACACTCACAATGACTGGGCTTGGAGCCCTGATGGGCGCAGTCGTACTGGCTACGTGTTTCTGCTCGGTGGTACCACTTTGTGTTGGCAAAGCGGGAAGCAGGGCTGCATTTCACGTAGCTCGTCAGAGGCAGAGTATGTTGGTTTGGGCGTAGGGGCTGCTGAGGCAGTATGGTTGCAGCGCATGTTTCTTGAGCTTGGGCAGTGAGTACCCGCCATTGTGTTGCGTTGCGACAACTAGAGTGCTCTCGCCATTGCGGAGAACTCTGGTGTTTTTCATGCTCGCACAAAGCACATTGCGGTTGAGCATCACTTTGTTCGTGATCTGGTGGAGCGACTCGTGATCTCAATCATGTGGGTTGGTACTAACACGCAGCGTGCTGACTTCTTGACGAAGGCACTTGCTCGCGGAAAGTTCTTGGTGGCCATTTGTTCTGTTGGGCTTCGCCCCTTGCGTGAGAGTGGTTGGGTGTGGGATGTGCGTCTGCGTCTCATTTATTTGTGTCACTCACTATTGTGTTCGTACCAGTGCTGCACGCGTATGGACATGCGTACCATCGGGTCATGGGGAGTGTTGTGCTTTGTGCCGATCCTGTACAGTTTACTGTGACCACTCCGCCGTGTCCATACTCGTGCAGATCCCTGAGGCGGGCGGCCCTGGTGACACCGGCGCGACAACAGGCGGCGGACTACCAGCTTGGAGCTGGCCGACCACTGCACAAGAGCCCCAGATGCCACCAGGACTCTCTGTTGTGTCTTCTACATCTTGCAGGCGTCTTTTGGCAGACTGGCCATGAGGCCTATTTGCATGTTTTTGCATTGTATGCTCAATTTCTGTTGATGGATGCATGCATGTGACCAGTCGTAGCGTCCGTCTTTTGATTATGCATGTCTAGGTTCAGACGACGTAGCATTCTGACATGTGTGCGCAGAGTTACGGCCAAAACAGTGGTTTTGGGCCGGTTTTAGGACAGCTCTTGGACTGCCGCGTGCGACACCCGTCGTGCGCCGCGGCAGGTATTTATGCCTTGGACCTGTCATTTGTCATTTCTCTCTGCATATGCTATATTGAAGCATTCTGACACTTTGCCTTGTGTCTCCTAGCCAAACCCGTGCCGTAGTGTNAGTCGTAGCGTCCGTCTTTTGATTATGCATGTCTAGGTTCAGACGACGTAGCATTCTGACATGTGTGCGCAGAGTTACGGCCAAAACAGTGGTTTTGGGCCGGTTTTAGGACAGCTCTTGGACTGCCGCGTGCGACACCCGTCGTGCGCCGCGGCAGGTATTTATGCCTTGGACCTGTCATTTGTCATTTCTCTCTGCATATGCTATATTGAAGCATTCTGACACTTTGCCTTGTGTCTCCTAGCCCAACCCGTGCCGTAGTGTGTACGACCTGTGACTGTCGACACCGTCTGATCAGGCACTGACGCCTAGTCAACGGCTGCGTTTCTAGGAAGCTTCCACGCATTTCCTCAGGAGGCACTCTCAGCTCACGATGTAGACCTGTGGCGTGCTTCTTGTGAGGATGAGCTGAGAGCCATCTGTGAGCACGGTGTCTATGAGCTTGTCGACCTCCCGCCTGGGCGGAGGGCTGTACAGGCCAAGTGGGTCTTTCTCAAGAAGGTGAAGCCTGATGGCACACTGGATCGCTGCAAGGCTCGCATGATGGCCAAGGGGTTCGCAGGTTGAGGGAGTGGATTCACTGACACCTTTGCACCGGTTGGCCGCATGACCACGGCTCGCTCTCTGTTCGGGGTTGTTGCTCACCACGACTGGGAGCTGCACCAGATGGACGTGAATAACGCGTTCCTCCATGGCACCTTAGAGGAGGAGATCTACATGGTCCAGCCACCTGGGTTCAAGGTCGGTGACAAGGTCTGGCTCTTGCGCAAGGCCTTGTACGGCCTGAAACTGTCACCCAGGTACTGGAACTTGGAGATCACTGGTACACTGACACGTGCCGGTAACGTACAGAGTGACGCTGACCCGTCCCTCTTTCTCAGACGGACAGCTGACAGCTTCACTCCCATCCTGGTCTACGTGGACGACCTCTTGATTGCGTCTCCTTCTATGGAGGTCGTGAAGGAGGCCAAGGCAGTTCTCC
Organism: Penium margaritaceum; assembly: GCA_023375785.1. Classification (NCBI taxonomy): domain Eukaryota; kingdom Viridiplantae; phylum Streptophyta; class Zygnematophyceae; order Desmidiales; family Peniaceae; genus Penium; species Penium margaritaceum. The sequence continues at coordinate 80,108 of SZWC01008439.1, read as the reverse complement.
ATGCTGCCTACAGGATGAAGGACCTTGGTCCTGCAGCTGTGTTTCTCGGGATGGAGGTCGTGCGTGATCGCCAGTGACAGACACTCTTGTTACACCACGCACGTTACGCCCATGTTGTAGGGGAGCGGTTTGGTGACCTCCTGGGTGTTGTTCCTACAGCCTCCAACCCCATCACACCTGACGGGCAGGATGCTCTGAAGGTGGATGATCCCGCAGACCTGGGGAAGACAGTGGACGTGACCCTGTACTTGTGCCTGATTGGCTCCTTGATGTACTTGGCCACTACCACACGACCCGACATTACCTTTGCCGTCAACCTCCTTGCACAGTTTTCACAGTGTCCTCGGGCGAGAGCCCTTCATGCTGCTGTGCGAGTGGTGCGGTACGTGGTGTCCACACCGTACCTCGGACTCTGCTTTTGACTGCAGTGTTCGGTAGTAGTCGACGGCTACACAAACAGCGACTGGGCGTGGAGTCCTGATGGGCGCAGCCGGACAGGCTATGTATTCCTGCTTGGTGGCACCGCTGTATCATGGCGCAGTGGCAAGCAGGGTTGTTTCGCACGTAGCTCATCAGAGGCTGAGTATGTTGCTCTGGGGGCTGGGGCTGCTGAGGCGGTGTGGCTGCAGCGTCTGTTTTGTGAGTTGCGTCAGTCTGTGCCCTGCATTGTTCTACACTGTGACAACCAGAGTGCTCTTGCCATCGCAGACAACTCTGGTGTGTTTTATGCATGCACGAAGCACATTGCTGTTAAGCATCACTTTGTGCGTGATCTTGTAGAGCGACAGGTGATCTCTGTCATCTGGGTCGGCACGGACATGCAACGGGCTGACTTCTTGACCAAGGCGCTTGCGCGTGGAATGTTCATGGTGGCCATTCGTTCTGTCGGGCTACACCCCTTGCCTGAGAGTGGCTGAGAGTGGGGTGTGTGAGGATGGACTGTTGTACATCTAGTTGTGCACATGTGTCAGTTCTGCACGCGTATGGACATGCGTACCATCGGGTCATGGGGGAGTGTTGTGATGTGAGCTGTTTCCATCCGTTTGTACAGCTTACTGTGACCACTCGGCCGTGTCCATGCTCGTGCAGATCCCTGATGCGGACCCAGCTGGCGCCGGAGCACTGATGGTTGGCGGATTCACCCGCCAGCAGCCACCAGACGGCTGCCATGACGTCCCGGGTGCTTGCTGGGGTACTCTGTTGTTCTTCTGTAGACGCTAGAGTTTTCTTGGTGGACAAGCTCTTGAGGCCGATTTGCATGTTTTGCATTGTCCTTCCAAAGATTGATGCCGGACTTGTGTGTGTGACCAGTCGTAGCGTCCGGCTTGAGATTTTGCACATCTAGGTTCAGACGGCACATCATTCTGACATGTGTGCGCAGAGTTACGGCCAAAACATTGGTTTTGGGCCGGTTTTAGGACAGCTCTTGGACCGCCGCGTGCGACACCCGCTGTGCGCCGCGGCAGGTATTTATGCCATGGACCTATCATTCATTATCTCTCTCTGCAAATGCTTATGAAGCATTCAGACACTTTGCCTTGTGTCCCCTAGCCAAACCCTTGCCGTTACGTGCACGACTTGTGACTGTTGTCACCGTCTGATTAGGCACTGACGCCTGGTCAACGGGAGTGTGGCCAGGAAGCTTCTATGCATCTTCTTAGCCTGGTCAATGGGAGTGTGGCTAGGAAGCTTCTATGCATCTTCTTAAACCCCGCCAGATGCCCGACAGCCCAAGACCCGGGCGTCGTCCGTTTTGCCTAAAACTGGACCATACCAGAATACCGACGCTGCGAATGCAGTCATGCGGTCAGAACCAGCTAGAAAAATAGCAGCAAAGAGTTATGGCTGCCCGAACCTAGGCAGTGCCTACGACAGTCAGCAGGGCTGATGCAGGTAATACCGGTACCGCGTTATACCGCATTTTTGTACCGTGGTATTGCAGTACCGTGGTACGGTGTTTTTAAAAACGGTACCGGTACTGACCTGGTAGGGTACCCCTCTTCCGTACCGCGGTACCATACTACGGTACAGTACCGCGGTAGTAAGGAATTGAAACAAAAAATGTTTTACAAGTACCGGTAACGCGCTACAACTAAGTCAAGTAGTGCGGATGAGTTTGCGTTCGGACGCTCGAGCATGAAAGATAGTCGACGGCAGGGACAAGTGCGCGATGGACAGCGAATGATCCATTATCGTTGGCCATCGTTCAAAACCGGAAAGTCGTTGTTGTAGGACATAGTTGGAGGTCGAGTGTGTGGATTACGGGGTTTGCGCGGGATCGGGGTTGCGGGGACGTGACTGGCAGTCATATTTTGTCTGAAAATAGACGAGCGTGCAAACGACGATGGACGGCTGTCCGCCTTGCCCTTGCTGAGAGAAAAAAATCGAGGACCGCCCCCTAGCCCTCCCTCCTTTCCATGCCAAAAAAGCAGCACTTGCATCCAATAGCTTACATCCAAGTACGAGACTGGAATATCTTCCAAATTCTGGTTTCTCTCACATGTGCCTTTACGACTGGGACATGGTTCTCTCGACCTCTTGATAGGTTGTGATTGTAGAAATTGCTCTTCGGATATGTCTTCAGGAAAAAAGTGCCTAGATATGTCTTCCAGGTACCATTTCTCATTCTACAATACATTTAGTATGAATAAATCGTGAGAAAACGCAAATACAGTCGGGCTTTGGTTGAAGGAGAAATATGACTCCCAAGTCTTTGTTGTCTATTTTATGAGAAGAGAGAAAGTATACTTTCTCCAATAACAAAAGAAATATTTGTTGGAATATCTATCTCGCATCACATTCCATCGACCCCTACATCCCTTCTATCTTCCGTATCCATTATTTGTTTTGAGAGAACTTTAAATGTGTCAGCCAAATAGGGTTGGGCGCCGATGAATACGCACGGACTAACCCGTCTCATGCCGACAGGATGGTTCGTACGTTTTCTTCAGCACGTATGGGCTAATACCCGCGGTACACAGTTTTGTACCGCTTCCTATAATGTGCAGTATTACCGTGTACCGTGGTAAAAATTCAGTACCGTGGTTAACGAACGGTACCGTTTTTTCCGTGGGAACGGTACCGGTATCGTTACCAACCTCACGAGAAACCAGGATACAACGGTACTAAAAATCGCGGTAGTCACATAACGTGGTATTCAGTACCGCGGTACCCAAATAACGTGGTATTGCAGCCCTGACAGTCAGTGATGCCAAACAGAGCCACACAGCAAGAGACATGGACCCTAGGCACATCATGATGCTGCAGACGCAATGCCACAACTAGACACAGCTAGGTGCATGCACACAGCATCTGCAGTGGCAGTGACCGTCGGCGGCCCGACCACTGAGGAGGCCTGCCGATGTAGCTGAGCGGATCGCCGGAGGGAGGAGGCTCCGGCGAACGGTGAGTGGGCCTCAGCGCACTTCGGCTCCACCGAGCGCAGGTCGAGTCTCGTCGTCAGTCATGTGCATGCCGATGTACACAAGCCGGAAGGACACAACAGAGTACAATGAGAGATGTACGAAAACCAACACTCCCCCATGACTCACAGGCGTAGTGCACATGTGCGGGCAGAGACATAGTCAACGACCAGACTCCCCCAGGCCAAGCAGAAACGCAAGCAGGGACAGAGAGAGTCACTCACGAACGCACGCCGACTCAACTCACAGCCTTCTTGAACAAGTCGCGCTCTAGTGCCTTCATCAAGAAGTCAGCCAACTGCGGTGCTGTCTCAACCCACACGATGCTGATGTTATCGTCATGCAACAATGAACGCACATAGTGATACTCAACGTTGATGTGCTTTGTGCATGTGTGATGCACGCCGTTGTTGTCCGCGATGGCCATGGCACTCTCATTGTCACAATATAAAGTGATGGATGCGACAGACTGACGCAAGTCAGACAACAGATGACGCAACCACACACTCTCACACGTGCCTAAACCAAGAGCAACGTACCCAGCCTCAGCAGTGCTACGTGCAATGCACCCCTGCTTGCCAGTGCGCTAGGACATAGCTGTGCCGCCGATCAGAAAGATCCAGCCTATACGACTCTTACCGTCCGGACTGCTGCCCTAGTCACTGTCGGTGTAGCCCACCGTGACAACAGACGGCTGACGGCGGAACATGAGACCTCGCCGAGGAGTCGAGATGACATATCGTAGTACTCCGATTGCGGCCTCGTAGTGGAGGTGACGCGGCTCCTGAGAAAACTGGGTCAGGAGGTTGACGGCGAACGCGATGTCTAGGTACGTCGTCGTCACCGGGAACATCAGTGACCCGATGACTCGCAGGTACATGGTCACGTCAAATGGCTCCTCCACAACAGATGGGTCAGGACTCTTCAGCTTCACCTGGCCATCGCCTGACATGGGTGAGGATGCGCTCAACATGAGTGGCAGGTCCTCCGCAAAGCGGGTGGATAGAGTCTACACATAGGCGGCTTGGTGGATGTGCAAGACGCCCTGGGAGCGATCATGCTCGAGCTCCATGCTTTGGAAGACTCTGGCAGATTCGAGATCCTTCATCTGGTAGGCAGCGTGCAACAAGTCCTTGACATGCTGGATGGCAGCCGTGTCTGGCGACGCAATGAGGAGATCGTCGACATAAACCAGAACAACGGCAAAAGTCTGGCCTCGCGGACTGACAAACAGTGCGGGGTCAGCTGTGCCGCGCAGGAGCCCGCCAAGAAGGAGCGTGCTGCTGATTTCTTGGTTCCAGCACCGAGGCGACTGCTTCAGGCCATAGAGGGCCTTACGCAGTCGCCAAACTCTCCCAGTGCCATCGTCAAAGCCTAGGGGCTGCACCATGTAGAGCTCCTCACCCTCCAGTGAACCATGGAGAAAAGTGTTGCTCACATCCATCTGATGCAGCTCCCACCCATGTTGGGCGACCAGGCTGAAGAGGGCCCGAATAGTGGAGAACCGGCCAACTAGGGCAAAGATCTAGTTGTAGTCAACACCAGGAATCTGGGCAAACCCCTTGGCTGTAAGGCGGGCCTTGTACTTGTCCAAGGACCCGTCGGGCTTCCACTTGCACCGAAAGACCCACTTGGTGCCGATGGCCTTCCGACCTGAAGGAAGGTCGACGAGGTCGTACACATGGTGCTGTCGGATAGCAGCGAGCTCATCGGGGCAGGCAGCGTCCCAGTGTGTAGCCTCAGGAGAGGCTCGTGCCTCGCGCAGGGTGGCTGGGTCCTCCGGGCGTGTTGCGGAGCGGACTGAGAGAGTGTGTGCATCTCGAGCCCTGGGTGGGATGCGCGCGAGTGCAGCCACAACAGCATGCCGATGCTCATGATGAAGCATGGCATAGCCCAGTGCGGAGCCCGGGTGAAGGTCTGTAATGATGGATGAGGTGGTCAAGTCGAGGGCCTTGGTGCCAAGGTCCCCACTCAGGACCGTGGGAGTGGAGGAGACACGTGGAAGCACGGGATGTCAAGGCGCCACGGAGCGCGGTGCGACGGTCTGCGCTCTCACCGACGATTAAGGCTGCACACCGAATCCGGTTCGCGAATCTCAGGCTGGATCCGGAATCGTGAGTCCGAATCCAGCTGTGAATTTGGATTCACGGATCCAAATCCAGGATTCACGAATCCTGTAGGATTCACAAATCCTAGCGAATCCACTCCTATATTGTCCCACTACAGCTGTTGCTATTGCGGGACATTAAGCGGATTTGACTTGTACAAAGGCACACGTTCATGGATGGTATTATATACCGTCTTTGCAGTGCTCATTTACGCATTTGAAGTGGCTCCAAGCTCTTGAAGCGGCCGCCGTGGTACATCATTGGAGCACCACGTGTCAGCTCCAATGCAAAAAAAACGAGCCTCATGTTTCCTCAAGCACTCCCTCTCCCCCCTCCCCCAAATTTCCTGACTGTCCGAAGCTTTGCAATCGTGCCCATAACGGGCGGATAACAGCGAGGTACATAATTCGTCAAGTCTGGCCTGACATCCCAACCCAGCGGTCAGGTTCGCGTTCGTCTGGCCTGACACCGGACCTCCCTACATCCTGACACCTCAGGCTTGGTCAATGCAAAAATTCGTCCAAATCAAGTGTTCGCACTGTCGCAACATTCGTGCGGATGTGCAAGGACCTGAATCTTGTGTGTATTGTTGCCATTCTTTCGCATTTTTTGTGCGAATAATGAGCGGCTGCCAATGTCTTGTGCATGTGCCAGGTCATTGACCTTGCACATGCTTGCTACGTGCATGAGACTGCCATGGTCGGCCGGCGACCTCCAAGTGCAGACATCGAAGATTCAAAAGTCCAAACGACGGGCTTCGGGAGTCCAACGTCGGGCCTGAACAAAACTGCTTCCGAAATTCTCAGCCCCTCCCCCCTCCCTCCAAGGATTCGTCTTTGGATTCCCGAATCCCAATATGAGACCCGACCCTGGATCCGGATTCGTGAATCCGGGTCCGGATTCGGGATTCGTGAACCAGATTCACAAATCCAAGGATTCGTGTGCAGCCTTATCGATGATCTTGGTCGGAGGCTGCCGCCTGGGCCACGTGTGTAGCGTGGCAGGGTAGGCGATGGCCCTGAGTCTGACGAGCCAATGGAGGCAGACGGGGTTGCTGGCAAGGAGGGGCCAGCGGATGCAACCGGGGCTGCTGGCCCGGATGGGCCAACGGACGCGACTAGAGCTGCTGGCCCAGAGGGGCCAATGGACGCGAGTGGAGCTGCTGGCCAGGAGGGGCCAGTGGACGCAACTGGGGTTGCCAGCCCGGAGGGACCAGCGGACGTGATTGGGGCTGTCGGCCCGGAGGGACCGGCGGACGCGACTGAGGCTACCGGCCCCGAGGGGCCAGTGGATGCAACTGGGGCTGCCGGTCCGGAGGGACCAGCGGACGCGTCTGGGGCTGCCGGCCCGGATGGACCAGCGGACACGACTGGGGGTGCCGTCCCGGATGGACTAGGGGACGCGACTGGGGCTGCCGGCTCAGAGGGACTGAGGGATGTGGCACCTGAAAGCGGCAAGACGGAGGACGGACTCACCACTCCCCCACGCGATGGGATAGACACGGACGAGCCGATGTGAATTTGGTTGCGAGGAAACAGGTGTTTGAAGAAGAGGGCATCTCGGGACTTGACGATGTAGTGCCGGGAGGGATCTCAGAAGCGCCAGACCTTTGACTGGCGAGAGACACCGAGGAAGGTGCAGGGACGTCCGCGGGGGGCGAGCTTGCCACCCTGCTGTGGGACGGGCAGCCACACAATGGCCACGCAGTCCCATACGCGAGCCAGGCGGAGGTCAGCTCGCTGACCGCACCAATGCTGGTACGCCGTGGACTGGCGAGGAAGGGGACCGTGGGGAATCCAGTTCCAGAACCAGGTCATGTAGGCCATGGCTTCAAAATAGAAGCCATCGGAGAGACCGGATTTGATCCACATGGTGCGGACGGCGTCGGCCGTGGTACGGTTCCATCGTTTGGAGACACCGTTCTGGGTGGGCGTGTAGGGCGCAGATGTCTCATGGTGGATCCCGCGTGAGGCGAGAAAGGTGGTGGCGTCACCCATGTACTCACCGCTGCGATCAGAGCAAAAGCGACGAAGAGAGCGGCCACACTTGTGCTGTGCAAGGACAAGTCAGTCCTGGATGGCTCGGGCGACATTGCTCTTGTGCCAAAGACAGAAGGCCCAGCGGTAGCGAGAATAGTCGTCAGTGAGGGTGAGGACATAGCGTCCGTGCTCGCCAACGGACTCGGTGGGGAGAGGGCCCATGACGTCCGAGTGGACAAGGTCGAGGGGTGCGGACGCACGGGAGGAAGATAAAGGGTACGTGGACTGGTGCATCTTCCCCTGAGCGCAATCAATGCACTCAGTGTCGCATCTCGCCGTCAGTCATCTGCATGTCGATGTACACAAGCCAAGAGGACACAACAGAGTACAAGTGAGAGATGTGAGACAAAAATGAATTCTCCTCCATGACTTACAGGCGTAGTGCACATGGACGTGCAGAGAGCACAAAGACCAAGTGGACAGAGAAATAGAGAACCTTACGGACGCACACCGACTGCACTCACAACCTTCTTGAACGAGTCACGCTTCAGTGCCTTGGTCAGAAAATCAGCCAACTGCCATGCTGTCTCAACTCACACAATGCTGATGCTGCCGTCATGCAACAATGAACGCACATAGTGATACTGGACATTGATGTGCTTTGTGCGAGCGTGATGCATGCCATCATTGTCAGCAATGGCCATGGAACTTCCATTGTCATAGTGCAATGTGATGGACGGAACTGATTGACGCAACTGGGACAATAGGCGGTGCAGCCACATGCTCTTACAAGCACTAGAAGCAAGGGCCACATACTCAGCTTCAGTAGTGCTACGCACAATGCTGCCTTACTTGCCGCTGCCTTAGGATACAACCGTTTTGCCAACAAGGAGGATCCAGCCAGTACGACTCTTACCGTCTTGACCGCCGGCCCAGTCACTGTCGGTATATCATGGTGCCACAACGGATGGCTGTCGACGGAACATGAGGCCTCGCCGAGGGGTAGAGACAACGTAGTGCAGCACTTGGATCGCGGCCTCAAAGTGGAGGTGACGCGGCTCTTGAGAGAACTGTGCCAAGAGATTGATGGTGAACATAATGCCTGGACGCGTCGTCGTCGCTAGGAATATCAATAACCCGATGACGCACAAGTACATGATCACGTCTACATCAATGCTCTTTTGCATTGTCTTACCGTCGGGCAACATGGGTGAGGATGCTCCTGGCACGAGAGGCAGGTCCTCGACAAAACTCCCAGACAAGGTCTGGACGTAGGTGGCCTGATGGACATGCAGATGCTCGCAGGGTGATCATGCTCAAGCTCCATGCCCAAAGATATTCGTGCTGGCTCAAGGTCCTTCATCTGGTAGGTAACATGCAGCATGTAGGTAACATGCCCACATCCATCTAATGCAGTTCCCACCCGTGCTGGGCAACCAGGCTAAACAACGCCCGGCTCGTCAATAACCGACCCACCAGGATGAAGATCTGGTCATAGTTGATCCTAGGGACCTGAGCAAACCCCTTGGCTGTGAGGCGGGCCTTGTACTTGTCCAGGGACCCATCTAGCTTCGACATTCACCGGAGAACCCACTTGGCGCCAATGGCCTTACGACCCAGGGGGAGGTCGACGAGCTCATAGACGTGATGTTGCCGAATGGCGGCAAGCTCGTCGGCACATGCAGCCTCTCAATGAGCGGCCTCGGCAAATGCCCGAGCCTCAGGTAGGGTGGTTGGGTCCTCTGGGCGCCACGTGGGACGGATAGTGAGTGCGTGCGCGTCTCGCATCCCTGGTGGCATCCACATGAGTGTGGCCACAACGGCATACCGTTGCTCCTCATGGAGCAAAGCATAGCCCAAAGCTGACCCTCCATGAAGGTCAGTGATGATTGACAGTGTGGCCAAGCTAAGTGCCTTGGTGCCAAGGTCCCCACTCACGAATGTGGAAGTGGTTCTGACATGAGGTGAGGAGCCTCGTGGGATGACATGGGGTCGTGGCGTGAGAGGACGTGAGGAGGGGGCTTGAGTGCTTACTGTCGGCCTGGGTCTAAGGTTCCTGCCCGGATCGTGCGTGTAGTGCGCTGATACGGACAGGACAGCCGGTCCTGAGGGGCTGGCGGACACGGACGGGTTCACCGGCCCTGAGGGGCCGGCGGACACGGACGGGGCAGCTGGCCATGAGGGGTTGGCAGACACAGACGGGGCAGCCGGACATGAGGGACTGGCGGACACGCACGGTACAGCCGACCCTGAGGAGCTAGCGGGCCCAAACAGGGCAACCGACTCTGAGGGGATGGCGCACACAGATGGGGTGGCCGACCCTGAGGGACTGGCGGACATGGACGGGGCTGCCGACTCCGAGGGGGTGTTGGACATAGATGGGGCAGCCGGCCCTGAGGGGCTGGCGGACACAGACGGGGCAGCCGGCTTTGAGGGGTTGTCGGACACAGATGGGGTAGCCGGCCATGAGGGACTGGCCTACACAGACGGGGCAGCCGGCTTTGAGGGGCTGTCGGACATAGATGGGAAAGCCGGCCCTAAGGGATTGGTGAACATGGAAGGGGCAGCCGGTGCTAACGGACCTACGCGCACATACGATGGAATGTCCGGACGCGGCTGGACGTAGGACGGACTCACCACTACCCCATGCGACGGGCGGAACATCGACGCGCCCGAGCAAACGAGGTCGCGGGGAAATAGGTCCTCAAAGAAGAGGGCATCACGGGACTCGATGATGTAGTGTCGGGTGGGATCCTTGAAACGCCATGCCTTCGACTGACAGGAGACACCAAGGAAGGTGCAAGTATGGCTGCAAGGCTCAAGCTTGCCACCTTGGTGTGGGATAGGCAACCACATGATGGCGACACAACCCTAGACCCCGGTCGGACACAGGTCGGCTCGCTCACCACACCAGTGCTGGTATGGTGTTGACTAATGGGGAATGTGTTTGAGACCCATGTCATATAGGTCATGGCCTTGAAGTAGAAGCCAACAGAGATGCCGGATTTGACCCGCATGGTGCGGACGTCATCGGTCATGGTGCAGTTCCAGTGCTCAGAGATGCCACTCTAGACAGGTGTGTAAGGCGTTGACGTTTCATGGTGGACTCTATGGGAGGCGAGGAAGAGTGTGGTCTCCCCCAGAAACTCACCCCCGTGATCGGATCGGAAGCGGTAGAGGGGGCAACCACACTCAAGTTGAGCACAAAAGAGCCAGTCCCAAATGATGGGAGTGACGTCGCTCTTCTGCGGAAGGCAGAAGACCTGGCAAAAGCAAGAGTAGTCGTCCTTAAGTATCAGGAAACAACGAACGTGCTCGTCAACTGAATCCATTGAGAGGGGACCCATGACATCAGAGTGGACCAAGTCAAGCGGGACGGTCGATTGAGGGAGAGAGGGGGTAGGTGGAACAGTGCATCTTCCCGTGAGTGCAATCGATGCACTCGGTAGGACACGGCAGAGGAAAGGAGGCTTGGTCAAGGCCGGTGGCTGGCTGCAGGCAAAGCATGATAACAACAGTGGCAGAGTGGACGTGACAGAAGCGGCAATGCAAGAGATGCGTATGCTGCAACAATTGTGTGTTAGGAACAAACACATGGCCAGTGTCCGCCGATGAGGAGGGGACAAGGGTAGAACTTGACAGGCGCGGTACATGCCACAAGTTGCCATGGGCGGTGGCATGCAAGACGACACAACCTAATGGACGCAACGACACAGTGCCTAGACCACGCGAGTGCAGAACGTCCATGCTCATGCAATCAAGGGCGGTGACGAACAGGAGGCTGAGCTCAAGGCCAAGGACAAAGAGGACATCAGTCACGAAGAAGTCACCAACAGGACCACCTAAACGAATGACGCCGATACCACGAACGGATAACACTTGACCAGAACCCGTCCGAACCCGGGTGACATCGGTGACGGGACCAAGGATACTGGAAGCCTCACACGAGGCCATCATGTGATGCGTAGCCCCCGATTCGATGATCTAGGTCTCTGACGTGTCCTAGACTGGTGTGGCTAGGTCATTGACAGTCACATGGCAATGGGCAAGCGACGCTGACGCCGTGGACGGAGGTGCGAACCGAGACTACCAGTCATCAAGCCAGGCGACGTCATCACGACAAAGAGGAGGTGGGAAAGGCACGGTAAAGGATGGTGTGGATGAAGACATAGGACACGATCGCAGCACAGACTCTCTCATGCAGGGTAGGGAGGAACCAACGACTGCAGAAATCACACTTCCCCTGGGGAGGAGGGCGAGGAAGACCGAGCTGAAATGCAATGAACTGCTCTAGCTGACGCTCACGGGTGGAGGGTCTGACGGAGTAGACCGACTGCGGTGTAATGGCACCAGAGTCCAGGAAGGAGGAGGAAGATACTGTCGGAGGTGCCGATGACGGAGGAACGGGCGCGAACGACTGCAAAAGATACTGCGGTGGTATTTTCACGAGGAGCGCAGGTGTAGTAGGAGTAACGACAGTCACGGCAATGGTGGCAAGGCGACGCTTGCGCTGGCAACATATGGTGGAGATGAGGTGAGCCTCATCAGTCATGACCAGATACGTGTACCACGCGTGTCCTGACTGGTCACAGTTGTGGCAGATGAGGCTGGCACCGCTAGATTGACTTGATTGCTGCTGAGGGCTCTTGCCTTCCTTACCCATGTGCTTCTTCTTACCAGACAGGGTGGCGTCGGAAGAAGCTGCTGCTGCTGGGGCGGCAATGGCCACGGAGGCAACGGCAGGAGAGGCAAGGGACTCTGTCCGATGGATTTGTGAATCTTGATGAGCCTCTTCAATGCGAGGAAGAGCTTGTATGCCCTGGGTATGAGGGTACCCTGGGCAGCCATTGCGGTGAGGACGTTCTAGGAGTAATGAACGAAGACGTCGGAGAAGGGCTCGGTGGCGCTGCGCTTGATAGTCAGAAGCGCGGAGAGAGGGGGTGGTGCTGCATCTTCGAGGTGGCGCAGGATGTCCTCTGCACGCTGCCTGTAGGAGGTGACCATCTCGTTCTCCCCCATGCGGAGGGAGTTGAACTTTTGGATCAGGCGGCTGGTCTCGGCGTCACTAGACACGCGATGAGGGTGCGTGAGTACGTGCCATGCTGCTGCCGGGTTAGGAAGAGCGCCAGTGGTGAGGTCACCGAGGAAGGGCTCAAGGACGAGATGTGCAGTTGGAGGGGCCACCGGGACGAGGGCACGCACGGCGCGACCAACATCATACACCTGGTCGGCCTGGGTGGATTCGAAGGGTAGAACGTAGTAGGGCCACAAGCTCTCTCCTTGTGCCCAGATCCGGAAGCTCAGCTCCTAGCTCCGGAACTGGTCGCCAGCATGAAGAGTCGACGATGGGGTTTCAAAGTCCTTTAGCCTGTGGCCGGCACCCAGAGTTGGGCCTAGGGTTGATGTCACCGTCTGCTGTTGGCACTGGGTGTGCTCATGCGCCACGTACCACGTGGCATAGGAAACCGCAGGGCTTACGTACCCTTGTGGAACAAAAGGTGCTTGCTGACGTTGCTGCTGCTGTTGCGGCGGCTGCTGCTACTAATGCTACGGCGGTTGCTGATGCTGCTGTTGCAATTCCTGCTACAGCAACGGTATCAGCATTTGCAGTGCCGCTAGCTGCTGTGTCAGCGTTGCGAGCTGCTGGTGCAAAGCGGTGAGTGGATCTATCGTGACAGCATGACCTGCGACAGAGCCTGCGGGGTGTTTGTGCTACTGCTGCTGTTGTTGTCGCTGCTACAACTCTTGCTATTGCTACTTCTACTGCTTTTGCAGCTGTTGTTGCTGTTACTGTTCCTGTTGCTACTGTTGTTGCTAATGCTGCTGCTGCGGCTGTCACTACTACTTCTCCTTGTGTTGTTGAAGCAACAACAGATGCTACTACTGCTGCAACTGCTATAGTTTTTGCACAAAGGGGGGTCCTCCAACAGAGGAGGACCCCTCTTTGTTCTCTGCCATGGTGTTTTATTCCCCTCCTTGTTCCCCCTTTTTTTACGTGCTGTTGATGTTAGCAGTGACATCAGCCTAGGATGGCTGGTGTTAGCAGCTGCTGGTACGTTATCTACAGGATTGAAGCTGTAGATTTTTTTTCTCGTTGCTATCGACTGTAGCGATGTCAACGGTGATGTCAGCAGAGGATGACGGACGTCAGCAGCAACGATTGCTGGAGCCGTTCCTATCTGAGCTGTAGGGTAGCTGATGCTACTGACACCACTGCTACTACTACTGCTACTATTGCTGATCTGTCACTATAGCTGTTGCTGCTGCTGCTGTAGTTATTGATGCTATTGTTGCTTCTACTTCTGCTGCGGCTACTATTGCTGCTAGTTCTGCTACTACGGCTGCTGCTACAACTGCTGTTGCTATTGGTACCGCTGCTGCTATTGCTACTGCCGCTGTTGTAACAGTTGCTACTGCTGAGCTGCTACGTGTTACTACGACTGCTTTGGCTGCTTCAACGGCTGTGGTGGTGTCTGCAGCCACTGTAGGGTCACCTGTGAGGTGGGGGATTTCTTTTTGTTTCCCTTTTTTTCTCCTCGTTTGTCACAGCGAGCTCGGTGCTCGCTGTGAGCAGCGAGCTGCTCGTAGTGAGCTCAGTGCTCAGTGCTCACATCTCATTGCAAACAGCAAGCAGCTGGCTCGCTACTCGTAGCTTATAGCTCGCTGTGAGCAGCGAGCTACGAGTAGCTGCTACTGCTGCTCGCCGCTGCTACAGCTGGCTGTTGATGGCTGCTACTGGCTGCTACTACTGCTGCTACTGCTGCAGCCGGCTTCTGTTTCTTGTTGCTGTTGCTGTTGTAGCAGGCTACTACTACTACTCGCTCCTGTTGTTGCTACAGCCGGCTATTGTTGCTGGTCGCTGCTACTGCTGCTATAGCCGGCTGCTACTACTGCTACGCACTGCTAATGCTACAAGCCATTGCTGTTGGCTGCTACTACTGCTTGCTTCCGCGGACTGCTGCTGCTCTGAGCTGCCACGAGCTGCTGCTGCTGCTAGCTGCTACTGTTGCACACAGCCGTTGCTGGTTGCTGCTGTCACTACTCGCTACTGTTGCAAGCTATTGCTACCGCTGTAGGCTATTGATGTTGCTTGCTGCTGCCCCCCGTCACTACACCTAGATGACGTCGCCAAGTGCATCGTCGCCAGTAGGTACTTGACGCGGCCTGCCGCTCACTTCCTCGCGTCACACGTGGGGGTCAGTACTGTCAGAAAAATCCGGCAGCATTTTCCTTGGCCGAGTGGCCGTGAGAAAAAAATGATGCTACCACCAAGCGGGTCAATGCTGCTGGGAAAAATCTGGTAGCATTTCCCCTGCACTGGCGCATATGGGGGTCCGCTGTCGTAGTCAGAAACCTGTACGCCAGTTGTCGGCTGCTTCCGCTGCGCTGTGGATCTGATACCAAGCTGGAAACTATTCTAGAGCGCAAGTTGAGGTAGTTGCGTTGTTGGTGTAGCGTGCGGGCTTCTACGTTTGTTGCTTTGTCCGCTGACCCCTAAGTCTACAGCTCTAGAGTCTAAGTCTGAGTTCTCTGGGTTTGTTACTCAGAGATGCATGCGCCGGTGTTAGTACCAGAAAACAGCTAAAAACTGGAAGTGACTGATTAAGAAACAAAAATGAGCAACAATGGGAGACCCCTCCAAATTCTAGCTCCCCCCCAGCTCTGTAGAGCTTGTTACTCCGTTTCTAAGCCAATCACAAAATAGACCTGTTTTCTGGCAGGCAGGGTTTTCTCGGTGAGCCGTGCCAGACGGCCGACAGCCCAAACTTGGGCGTCATCCATTTTGCCTGAAAACTGGACCATACCATAATACACACACTGCAAACACACTCATGCAGTCAGAATCAGCTAGAAAAATAGCAGTGTGGAGTTATGGCTTCCTAGGCAGCGTCTTCGCTAATCCCCGGTACCAACTTTGCCCGAAAATCATGAAACTTGGACCCTAGGTATGACACAGCGATGCGAACACAAGAATGCAGTCAGACACGGTGCTGGACATGTGCAGGCAGCATATGAAGCAACACTGGCTGTCGGCAGCACGACTGCCGAGGAGGTCTGCCGATGGAGCTGAGCACGAAGGAGGGAGAAGGCTTCAGCAGACTGCGTGTAGGCCTCAGCGTGCGTTGGCTCGACCGGACGACACTCCATCAGCGTTGCATCTCGCTGTCAGTCATCTGCACGCCGATGTACACAAGGTGAGAGGACACAACAGAGTACAAGTGAGAGATGTGAGACAAAAACCAACAAGGTATAAAGGTAAGTTTATAGAAAAAGTGGGTATTTGGGCAGGCCAACGCTCAAATGATGGGTAAAAGGAAATTATTGAGCAAAGGATAAGTTGACCCAGGGACCGGGATCCTGGTCAGATCCAACGCAAGGACCTTGTTAATCGAGGCGTTGGCGCCGAGGCCCATATTCAGGCGGTGGTCAATGGGAGGGCCCATTTGCAACTAGTGCAATTCGAGAGAGTTAGTTCAAAGGCCGGTCAAAGACTGTGAGCCTGGTCTATTGTAGCGCTGGCAATTGAACACTTACAAGTTGAATTGAATGCCTTAGAAAACGTCAACATTGTTGGTTGTTAGTGTAAGAGATGAAATAGCCAGGAAGCTTCCTAGGACGCTTGCCATTGACTGGGCGTCAGTGCTTTGTCAGCTTGCAGCTTGAACACAGGTCCGACGCAGAACAGCAAGGGTTTGGCTAGGCAACACAAACAGAGTGTCAAATGTGCTTCCATAAACACATGCAGAGAGAGTTACAACAATAAGCCGCAGCCACCTAAATAACTCTGAGGCGTGGTGCGCAGCCAGTGCAGCCAGGGGCACGTTTGACAGCACACCAGGCGCAACGCATGCAAAACTATGAAAAGTGCCAGAACGGCCGAATCGAGGCAAAAACACTCGTCCGGTTGTAACTTTATGCACATGCGTCAAAACGACGCATCATTTGAACCAGAATGACCAGCACAACGATTCTGACATGGCCGTAACGTGCAAGGAACGTCTCCTCGTGACCTCGGAACACGTCTTTGGGTGCCGGGGTCTCCAACGACGAGCAAGGTACATAGATAAGTGCTGAGCAAAACGTCACGAGCTCCCAAAACACACGCATTGGTTCAAGGCTCTGGGTCTCTACGTTGCACCGGTACGGCCCACCATGTGTGTGGGTCTCAACGAGCACAACCTCAGGCCTCCTCGTGATTCAGAAGATGTCTCCGAGTCTTGACCACTGAGAAACTCTAGGAGCTACACACCCAAAAATCTGGATGCCGGAACACAACAAGTACATCACATTGACAATATCGTAGGTGATAGTGCAATCTCAGGACCTTTAGAAGACCTATGGTGCCATAATCACTGTGTGCAGAGGTGTCGGATCAAAGCCCACACAACACTCCTCCTGGGTTGTAGAGCTCGACAATGCGACACCTGTAGCATGGCACACACACAACTGCATAACAAGTACATGGTGGTCTGAAGGTGCTAGGTCTCCTCATCACAATGGTAGAACCTACCACGTGTGCGGGTCTCGACCATCATCACCCCGATCCATGTCAACGAAAGAACAATAGTGCCTTGTGTGCTATGCACAGGGATGCGTCGGGCAAAAGCCCACACTCCACCACTCCCCCATTGTGGCAGAGCTCGACAGCCCAAGCAAAGCTGATAGGTGTGCACAACATACCCCTGAGGAGGGAGCACGGCTCCCCCATGGCCACATACCACTACATAGCAAGAGCAAGGGTGAGAACAATGCTGGTGGATGTGTGCACATGTAGCCTCACTCCATAGCTTCTTCAACACTGTCGTCGACGACAGTGCCGTCATCGTCGCTGTCGTAGTCTTCACTTCTCTCGTCACCTACTTCTATGTTGGGTGAAGCACTAAGGACCTCCTCAAGTTGCATCGCCTGCTGTATGCCTGCCAGTTGCTGAGCTACACATCGCCACACCAACTTCACAGCCTTGAGACATGTGCACTCCTTGTCGAGCTCGGCTGCGGAAGCCGGTCGGCCGGCTACATCTACGACATGCAGGCGGTCAGTTACAGAACACACCTGACGGTGGACCTCCATCACATGCACGTCGGCACGAGCTACATCCTCCTGCAGCCTCACCGCCTTGTTGCGCACGTTGGAGTCCTCTGCATCATCTGTCGACTCATTTGGCTCGTGGCTGCCAGCTGTTGTTAGGTCTGCGGCACCAGACAACGCGTCGGCATGTGCAATATGTGCACCTGCAAAAGATGCTACTCTAGAGGCACCGGCTATTGCTGATACACCTGTCACTCGGTCGTTGACTGCTGGCCGGATGTTGGCATCCATCGGTGCATCTGCCTCTACGGTGTCATCATTGTTATCGAGAGCACGTACGATGTTGAGGGGCTCCTCCCAACCCCTGGCGCACAGCCAATCGTCCACCTGCTGCTGAAGGTCCATCCGTCCTTGACGTGCATCAAACAGAGACCACTTAGTAGCCTCCACGTGTGTGCACATCCTCCACACACTCCTCAATAGCCCGTCGTGCTGGAACATCAGTGGTGTAGCAGCTTGTATTGGCCTCCCACAACTTGGCCATGAGACCCTACACGTGCGCTTCCGCTCGAGCCACAACTACCTCCTGCATGTCCATAGCGGAGTGCAGGCGCTTGGGCACGGGAACAACAACTTGGACGTTTGTAGTTGTGTTGTCGGCTGGAATCGCCATGGTGTGAGCGACGTTGGTCTTGACAGCCATGAGCATGAGATCCATAGCTCGCTCTGCGTTCTCCACAACAATTGTACTTGTAAGGGTGACTGCTGCAAGCTCATAAGCACATCTCCAACTCAATGCTTGAAACTGGCTCAGCGCCGGACTACTCCTCCTCTAATGAACAGTCCTCCCGAATAGTGGTAGTGTCCGTCCCCTCCAGATGATGCGCCAATTGAGTTTGTCGTGTGCCTCTTTCTTTTGCCTCAGTCCTCGGCTCCACGGTAGTTGTCTGCAGAGAAACCGTCCCTTCCATGACCGACAAACTAGTGGGACAGTAGAGGTGGTCACATGGACTGCTGGCGGATTTACCAATTTTGCAACGAGGAACAAGGGAGTTGGCTCTGCTGCAACCTCTGCTATCACCGCCGGTGCTGCTGGTACATGAGAATGATTAAACCAACGTACTGTCCACTGCCGCTCGCAGTGAGCACGCACGCGTTCAGTGCACTCAAAATGTGCAGACATGAAGCCTGAGGGGTCAATGGTCCGGATGACTCTGACAGACTCCAAGACGGAGCGGAGGGCGTCAGATGTGGACCTGAGGTCGAGCGTCGTGGTACAGTCAGGTGAATTCACTGACGGAGGTGAGGATGACGAGGAGGAAGAGGAGGATGTCTGCAACGGCATGGTGGCAACAACCCGCTCAAAGACCACATAGTCTATGAGCTGTTGCACCATGTGTTTTAGACCTTGGAGCTTGATGTACAACACTGCCACAGCTCCGTTCGGGGGCGCTACGACATCGACCGGCATCGTCTCAGGATCAGGTCGAGGAGGATAGGACCGCATCAAGAGCGGCCGCCACCTAGCAGGCCCTTGGCAACACTGGCGCCAGCCATGGTGCCGTTCGCCGCAACAGTATCAGGTAAAGCCGTCTAACGCTTGAGGTGTGTGCCATGGTTGTAACTGCCATTGCACCCACGACGCCTAACACGTTTGTAGTGCCGGTGCCAGCCACGGCGCTGGTTGCACCCCTTGCTACGCCAGTGTGCTCATCTCAGGAGCATGGCATGGATGAGTGTACAAGACACTCGCTCCTACTGGCACAAGGCCACATGGAGAGGTGGACGATCGAAGCACAGTCCCTGAGATGTACTGAGGCGCTGTCACGAGGACGGCCACCACCACGCTTGTCGTGCGCTACTATGCAACTGCTACAGAATTGCTACGCTCCTATCACGTGGCTGCCAAACTCCTTTGGTGCTCCTTCTGCTATTGTTTTTGCCTACGGCCGCCGCAAAACGTTGGCAATGGTGGTCTCACACCACACCTCCTGCAGAAGTTAGTTTTCATCTTCTGTAGGAGGTGTGGCATGTGCCACTACTGATACGATTGCTCCAGCTGCTCCGGTCACCGTTGTCAGCTGACGGCTACCTGTGCTGTTATTGCTAATGTGATTGCCGTAAATAGCCAACAGTTCTGGCCTCATGCCACCTTTGTTGCTGCTGTTGAGGCTGTCCCAAATACGGCAGGTACCGTTGTAGAGGTAACTACTAAAGGAGGTGTGGCTTGTGCCACTGCTGCTATGATTGCTGCAGCTGCTCCGGTCACCGTCGTTAGCTGACGTCTACCTGTGCTGCTAGTGCTAATGTGATTACCGTCAATTGCCAACAGTTGTGGCCTCATGCCACCTTTGCTGCTGCTGTTGAGGCTGTCACAAATGATACAGGTACCGTTGTAGGGGTAGCTGCTTTACTCCCCCCTCTCCTTTAAAAAAATTTCCAGCAAATTCCCTTGTGATTTCTTGAGGACCCCTCTCTTGGGATGTCATCAAGTGCTCCCTTTTTACTGGGTGCCACCTCCTTGGATGCCCCTTCCCCCCCCCCTTTTTTTCCTACTGACGAGTTTGACTTTGCGGGAGCAAAGTCAAACTTGCGCCTCCCTTGCACGCGCAGCCAGATGACGGTCGTTTGTCGGCCTTCCCTGGTCCTCTCGGCCAGCGGGAGGCCGGAGTTTGGCCGGCACGTGCTGGCTCCTTTGCCAGCGCTCGGCCGGCGATCTGTCGTGCCCTCGGTTAGCACGATGGGCCTGACCAACGGGCACCCCTCTGGACGGGGTCCCCCGTGTCGCATCCCCCTTGAACCCAGCAGCTTCTACACCAACTGCTGCTGTGGTTGCTTCAGCAACTGTTGCTACGGTTGCTACAGCAACTGTTACTGCGATTGTTGTAGCAACTGCTATTGCGGTTGCTGCATTTTTTTCTATAGCTGCTGTGTTTGCTACCACGGCTGCTGCAATTGCTCGCCACTGCTGTTGCTGCCTGCACCGCTTATGCTTCAGCTTCCCGCCGCTGCTACTGGTGTTACTACTACAGCTGTTGTATCGGCTGCTGGAGCTCCTTGCAACGGCTACTACTGCCTGCCGTCACTGGTACTACAATTGACCGCCGTCGCTGCTGCGGTTGCTACTGTGGTTCATGCTGCCCATGCCATAGCTGCCTTCCATTGTTGCTGCGGCTGCTTCTGATGCTGCTGCCCTCCGCCATTGCTGTGACAGCTGCTCGCCGCTACCATTGCTGTAGTTGTGCATTGGTATTGCTGCTTCTTGTGTGGCTCCTGTTGCCACTGTTGCTGCTGCTGTAACTGCTGCTGCAGCTGCTACCCATAGCCGCTGCTATTATAGGCACTTGCAGCCGGTAGTGCTGCTATGGCTAGTGTTGCCAATGTTGTTTGCAGCTTCCGCTGCTGTGTAGGAAGCTGTGATTGCTAGACTAGGCAGGCAAGCAAAGAGCTGGAGGAGAGAACAATGCGATGGATCGAGGCAAACTCACGTTGAGTGAAGTGACAGAAAGACTAGTGAGGAGTAAGGAGCGAGTGAAGTGATATACACCAGTTGACCGGACCACCCAAGCAAGAATCTCAACGTGGGGCCCAGACGCCACCCACTGATCGAACCCCGAACTGGAGCAAACGAGCTCCATCGGGTTTTTCACATGCCGACATAAGCCGGCCGTGTGGTCCGGTGAGATGAGCAACCCGGTTCACTATGCTAGAAGCATGCATATTTGCAAGAATCCAACTACATATATCACGAGTTTATGTGGTGCATGAACTCCACGTGTGTGTCCCTGTTTAGAGTGTTATAGTATGAAGCATCACTACAATCAAGCCCTCGACAATGCTAGCGTTGGTACAGTGGTCACCACTTGAAAAATTGGTGATGTAGCCACCACTGTGAGCTCCATGTTGTGTCAGAGCTTTACATCAGAGAGCTTCAGTTCAGGTTAGTCACCTGTAGTGATGTGTGTGTGTGTGTGTGTGTGTGTGTGTGTGTGTG
>SZWC01008439.1:25133-58494 GCA_023375785.1 Penium margaritaceum | reverse complement strand
TGAAAAATTGGTGATGTAGCCACCACTGTGAGCTCCATGTTGTGTCAGAGCTTTACATCAGAGAGCTTCAGTTCAGGTTAGTCACCTGTAGTGATGTGTGTGTGTGTGTGTGTGTGTGTGTGTGTGTGTGTGTGTATGTGTGTGTGTGTGTGTGTAGAGTCAAGATGTCACTTACGTGTGTCACAACCACAACTAACAATCCTCCATGACCCACAGACTATCAGTCTACGCACATAAGACAAGAAGCATGTCACAAGATAACGAGGTGCACAAGTTTGATGTCAACGAGGGCCATCACGAGATCGCAGCAGGCCAACAACATGCACCGCCGCTTTGAACATGCCACAATTGAGAGCTTTGGTAAGAGACTCTGCACGCTGTTGATGAGTGTCGAACCAAACGACCTAAACTTCTCCAGTAGCAATGCCCTCATGTACAAAATGATGCTCAATGTTGATGTGCTTTGTGCAAGAATGATGCATGCCATTGTGCTCGATGATTGCCTTTGCACTTTGGTTGTAAAAGCGCAAAGTGATGCAGTGGATGGGGACAGACAAGTATTACAGCAGGCGAGACAACCAAACACTCTCACACGTACCTGTGCCAAGTGCCACGGACTCTGCCTCACTGGAGCTCCGGGCAACACAACCCTGTTCACCGCTCTTCCAGGAGACATTAGTGCCGCCGACAAGAAACATGTAACCAGTGCGGCAGCATGCATCAATGTCATGTGCCCAATCACTGTCTGTATACCCGTCTACCACCACAGAGGGCTGAGCTCAATAACACAGTCCCACACATGGAGTGGATAGTGCGTAACGAACTACTTGCAATGCTGCCTCAAGGTGTTTCTGGCAAGGCTATTGGGAAAACTGGGCCATGAAGTTAACTGAGAAGGCCACGTCTGCCCCAGGGGTGGTTGCGAGGTACATGAGGGTGTTGGCTCTAGTGGGTGTGGAGGCACCCTCAAGGATGCCTAGCTCTCAGTGATACAGGCTACCAAGGTTTGGGCAGCCAATGGACACCAATGGCGAAGAGTGTGGAGCACAAGGATCACGGATGTGAGTGGGCAGAACTCGTCGCATTCAGTAGATCTGAATAGAAACACGTTTTTGTTACTTAGCATAGTACGAGTACATCAGGTCCTTATAGCCTGTGATCTAAGCTTTCCAACGCATCCAAGCACGCCCAAAACGGAGCAGTAGAGCCCCTGTTACGGCCGTCGAAGTAACCCTTGGTGGAGCCGCCCACCTGGCCTTGCACTCTAGGCAACGGGAGGCGCTTCGACGATGACCCGTCGAAGCGCCTTTCTTCGCCCAGAAGTCAACGAGAAGTCCATCCTGGTCAAGGAGGTCCTTATGGTCACCTCATTCATGCCCCTGGTGCATTTGAAGGCCGTTAGGAATGAACTCGGATCCCTGGCGGTGGAATATCCCGCTACCCATGGCGGGTACCAGATTCCACCCACCCAACACCCGTTTTTCGGGCTAGGCTAACTTTCTGAATACTCACTCAAATTGAGCGATTAAAAGCTCGATCTTGCATGGAAAAAACCAAGGAATCCAAATCTAAATTCAGATCAGGTGTTCGACCACTCCTCAGTGGTCGAACCAGGGAGTACGATCAACGGCACTCATGGCAAGGAGCACACCATGTCAACAATCTCCCCCTTGCACCGCAGCCTTGATGCCCTGTCCTTGGAACCTGTAGCATTTTTAAACCTCATAGCACAGTCCGAGCTCCATGTAGCTTGTTTCGTGCCTGTCCTTGGGCTGTGCCTTGGTCATGGCATCGGCGAGCATACGCTTAGTGCCACAATGCACAACAACCGCATCTCCCTTCGCTACCAAGTCCCGCACGTAGTGATGCCGGATCCCGATGTGCTTGGTCCTCCTGTGCAGCACCGGGTTCTGGGTCAGGCTGATGGCATTCATGTTGTCAACGTTGAGCACTGTCGGCTTCCTTTGCGGCACGCCGATCTCCTTTAACAGCCGACGGATCCACACCGCCTCCTTTGCGGCTTCCACGAGCGCGATGTACTCCGCTTCGGCGCTGGACAGTGCAACACAGTCTTACTTCCTGCTTGCCCATGAAACTGCTACACCACCAAGCACAAACACATACCCCGACGTTGATTTTCTGTCATCCACATCACCAGCCCAGTCGGCATCAGAGTAGCTGACCAAATCGAGGGAGTCATCACGCGCTCCCCCTCCAAACACGAGCCACGACTGTTTTGTCGCCTTGAGATAGCGGAGAATCCGCTTCACCGCTTGCCAATGCAGCGGTCCGGGGTCAGCAACATAGCGGCTCACTTGGCCCTCCGCGAAGGCTAGGTCGTGCCGCGTCGTCACCATGGCATACATGATGCTCCCCACCGCGGACTGGTATGGCACACCTGCCATCTCCTCCTTCTCCTCGTCCGTGCTTGGGCCCATGCTCGAGCTCAACTCACATGTGGTGGTCATGGGTGTGCCGATGGGGTTGCACTCCTCCATGTTGTAGCGGCGGAGCACCTCTTGCACATACTTTGCCTGCCCCATCTCTAGCGTGCGTGCTTTGCGGTCCCTCTTGATGGCGACGCCGAGGTAGTACTCGAGCTCGCCCATGTTGGTCATTTTGAACTGACCGCCCAGCTGCCGCTTCAGGTTCACCAACTCCTCCATGTCCGATGACACGAGGATGAGGTCATCCACGTAGAGGACCACAATCTGGTGCAACCCCGGCTGCTTTCACACGTACACGCTGTGATCCGCCTCGCAGCGCTTGAAGCCAAGTTGGGCCATGAGGCCGTCCATTTTCAGGTACCACATGAGTGGCACTTTCTTGAGCCCGTAGAGCGCCTTGCGAAGCCGGCACACCTTCCCCGGCGGCGCTTCCACCCCTTCTGGCACCTCCATGTAGACCTCCTTGTCCAGGTTGCCGTTGAGGAATGCGGTTTTTACATCCATTTGGTGGACTTCGTAGTCGCGCGCCGCCGCCACCGAGATGATGGAGCGAATGGAGGCGAACTTTGCCACCGGCGTGAAGATTTCATCGTAGTGTTCTCCTTTTCGCTGGGCGTACCCCTTCACGACCAGCCGTGCCTTGTACCGCTCCACCTTCCCCTCCTTGGTGAGCTTCTTCTTGAAGATCCACTTGGAGCCGATGATTTTTGCGCCCTCCGGCCTATCAATCAGCTGCCAAGTACCGTTCTCTTCGTGGGAGGCAAGCTCAGATTTAATGGCTCGCTCCCACTCAGCCCCATCCTTCTGCTGCAATGCCTCCTTGACGGTCTCGGGCTCCTCTTGCGCAAAGAACGCTCGAGCAAACCCAGTCCAGGTGCCCTGCGCGGCATCGTACCGTTTTGCCGTCCTCCTTGCGCGTCCGCTTCTCCGGGGCTGCTGCTGTTGAGGCTGCTGCGCCACTTGCACCGCTGGCCTGCTCCCCCTCTCTCGGGGACCGTGGAGATGCGGGCTCACTCCCCGCCTCCTCGTTCAACTCCATTGCTGCCGGCGCTTCGGACTCATCGTCTGACTCGGCTGAATGCAAATCAGCCACTCCCCCATCCCCCGGATGGTTGTCGCCGGTTGGAGCCGCTTGGACGTCACCCTCTTTTGCGTCCTCCGGTGTCTCCCCCTCGAGGAGTGGCAGCCACTCCCCACGCTTGGAGAGACCCACGTCCTTGTCCGTCCAACAGCTATCCTCGTGGAACGTGACGTCGTGACTCTTCACGATCTGCTGCCTCCGCGGGTCAAAGAGCCGGTACGCCTTGCTCCTGCTCTCGTACCCGACAAAGATGCATCGGCGAGTCTGTGGGTCCAGCTTGCCCCGCCCCTCCCGTGCCTGCACAACAGCATGTGCAACACAACCAAACGTGTGGAGGTGTGCCACAGTTGGCTTCCTCCCTCTCCACACTTCTTGTGGCGTCTTCCACACCTTGGACTCCGCGTCCTTTAGCGGCTTCGTCGGCGTCAGGTTCATGATGTACACCGCTGTCCGTGCCGCCTCACCCCAGTACCGCTGCGCGAGGCCGGCATCGCTCAACATGGACCGGAACATGTTGAGGATGGTGCGGTTTGCCCTCTCGAAAATGCCGTTCTGCTGCGGAGAGTGTGGCGTAGTTTTCTGCCACGCGATCCCCTTGTTCTTCATCCATGCCGAGCAGCCCTCGTACTCGCCACCGTTGTCGCTCCGGAACGCCTTCACCTTCAACTCCGTTTGCCGCTCCACAGCCGCCACGAATTCCTGCATGCATGACAAGACATCGCTCTTCCTCTTGATGATGTAGAGGTAGAGCTTGCGGCTATGGTCATCGATGAAGGTGAAGAAGTAGCGTGCCCCACCAATGGAGGGATCGAACGGTCCACACACATCTGTGTGCACCACCTCCAACTTCGCCGATGCAAGCGTCCCTTTGCCATCAAACGGCTGCCGTGTCACCTTACCCACCACGCATGGCTTGCACACAGTATTCCTGGCTGCATCGAGGCCCTTGACCTCAAGGCCCTGCACCACTTCCTTCTTCGCTATGTCCCTCACAGTTGAGGGAGCGATGTGACATAGGCGGCGGTGCCATAGGTCCAGATTTCCTTCATCCTTCGTCACGAGGTTGATGGCGTCACTCCTCACTGCATCGGCAAGAACCTTGGTACGAAGAAGGTACAGGTCCTCTTCCCTCTTGCCACGTGCAATCACCTCGCCATCCCCCTCCTTCCGGATGATGGCCTCCTTCTTGTTGAAGATTACCTCCAGCCCCTTGTCGGTAAGGCGGCTCACTGACAGCAGATTCGCCCCAAAGTTGGGCATGTGGAGCACGTCGTAAATGGTACACGGAATGACTTTCCCGTTCACCACCGACTCAATGCGAACATTGTCTTCCCCCGCGGCCAACTCTGTTTTGCCGTTGGCCACTGTCATGCGCCGCTCGGTGGCGCCGTAGGTGAGGAATGCCGCCCGGTTGCATTGTGTGTGGCGGCCTGATCCGGAGTCGATCACAGTGAATTTCGGATCTGTCAAGTCGGTAGACTCCCTGGCCATCATGGCTTGGGTGTCCTTCTTCCCGCCCTTCCTAGGCTGGTCCGACTTCTTGTTGGGGCAATCGCGTGCATAGTGGCCCTGTTTGCCACAATTGTAGCACTCCCCCTTGATGTCACCTTTCTTGGTGCCATGCTTGGCACCCTTCTCCTTCTTGCCCCCCCCTCCACCTTGAGGGTGGACGGCATAGGCGGAACTTGACGTTGCCCCGCTTTCTCTCCCACCACGCCGCATCCATTCGTTGCGGACGTACTCAGCCACCTTCGGGTACTTCAGCTCATCGGCGGACCAGCCGCCTATGACGGTGATCATGGGACTCCAACTGTCCGGCAAGGCCAGAAGGAGGATCATGGCTTGCAGCTGAGGGTCGACCTTCCATCCGGTGGCTACGCACTCGGCGGTGAGGGACTCAATCTGCTGCAGGATCTCCATGATGTCATCGCCTTCGTTGGCTCGCAGGGTGACGAGCCTCTTGAAGACGAAGAGCTGGTTAGCAAGGCTGGTGGACTGATAGATGGTGCAGAGTTTCTTCCAGGCCTCCGTGGCCTCCGTGGCCTCCGTGCATCCTTGAATCAGTGCGCGCTGTGGCGGAGCTAGCGCTAATACCAACAATGCAAGTGCCTTCTTGTTGTGCTTCTTGTACTTGTCCACTTCCTCTGGCGTCGCGGTATCCGGAGGCACGGTCTCTTCACCATTGACCAACTCAATCAGGCCCTTGCCATTGAGGTAGACCTCAAACTGCCACCTCTACAAGGGAAAGCCGTTCCCATCAAACTTGGAGACGGCACCGATGCCCTCTTGCTCGGTCGTTGCCATGGCGCGCGGCGGTAGCGTGAAGGATGATGAGCTAGGGTCCTTCTAGGCACGTGGGCCCATAACCATTTTTGTTGGCTCTAGTGGGTGTGGAGGCACCATCAAGGATGCCTAGCTCTCAGTGATACACGCTACCAAGGTTTGGGCAGCCAATGGACACCAATGGCGAAGAGTGTGGAGCACAAGGATCACGGATGTGAGTGGACAGAACTCGTCGCATTCCGTAGATCTGAATAGAAACACGTTTTTGTTGGTTATAATAGTGAGATTACATCGGATAATTATAGCCTGTGATCTAAGCTTTCCAACGCATCCAAGCACGCCCAAAACGGAGCAGTAGAGCCCCTGTTACGACCGTCGAAGTAACCCTTGGTGGAGCCGCCCACCTGGCCTTGCACTCTAGGCAACGGGAGGCGCTTTGACGATGACCCGTCGAAGCGCCTTTCTTCGCCCAGAAGTCAACGAGAAGTCCATCCTGGTCAAGGAGGTCCTTATGGTCACCTCATTCATGCCCCTGGTGCATTTGGAGGCCATTAAGAATGAACTCGGATCCCTGGCGGTGGAATATCCCGCTACCCATGGCGGGTACCAGATTCCACCCACCCAACACCCGTTTTTTTGGGCTAGGCTAACTTTCTGAATACTCACTCAAATTGAGCGATTAAAAGCTCGATCTTGCATGGAAAAAACCAAGGAATCCAAATCTAAATTCAGATCAGGTGTTCGACCACTCCTCAGTGGTCGAACCAGGGAGTACGATCAACGGCACTCATGGCAAGGAGCACACCATGTCAACAGAGGGAGCCGACCACACTGAGGTAGTCGGTGACATCGACAGTCTCCTCTAGCTGTGCTGAATCCACTGACTTCATAGGCGCTGTCCTGCTGGAGTCATTGGTGTGGACAATGTGGGAACGTCCACAAGTAGGGAGGCAAAGTGGTCCCCTAGTGTGCGGATGTATGTAGCTTGGTGTACCTGCAGATTGCGTCACTGACGGTCACGCTCAAGCTCCATCCCAAGAAACACACGTGCAGGGCCGAGGTCCTTCATCTTATATGTGGACTGCAGGAGGTCCTTGACTAACCAGACAACTACAGGACTGGGCGAGGTGATGAGCAGGTGGTCAGCATAGACGAGGACTGTGACAAATGGCTCTGAGTGGGTAATGAAGAAGAGTGCTGGGTCAACCATGCTGCAACTGTATCCACCCTGCTTGTGAGTCGAAGAGGTCTCCAAGTTCCAACAACAGGATGACTGCTTGAGCCCAGAGAGGGCCTTGCGCAGTCGCCAGACCTTGTTTGTGCCATTGGTGAGCCCTGGTAGCTTGACCATGTAGATCTCTTTGTCAAGCCTCTTATGTAGAAAAGCATTATTGATGTCTGTCTGTTCCCGTTCCCAATCATGCTTGGTGACAAGGCTCAACAGTACTTGGGCAGTGGTATACCGTCCGACCGGTACAAAGGTCTCATCAAAGTCAACCCCAGGGATCTGGGAGAAGCCCTTAGCCGTGAGGCGAGTCTTGTACCGGTCAACTCTCCCATCAGGCTTCAGCTTCTACTGAAGCACCCATTGAGCTGAGACTACCTTGCGGCCTATAGGGAGGTCCACAAGCTTAAAGATGCAATGTTCCTAGAGGGTAATCAATTCCTCCTGCATGGCCTTCTCCCACAGGTCAGCATGAGCAGCCTCAAGAGCCTGCCACACTCTGGTAGGCTCGTGGAGAAGTGTAGTGAGGCCAGAGGCTGTGAAACATGAGGCAACATAAATGGCGACGGAAGACTCAAGAACAGTGTGAAACTCATGGGCTACCAGAGTGTAGCCGACTGCTGAGTTGGGATGAAAAACACTCACGGATAGGCCTAGTGCATCAAGGCCAGTCGGAAGGACTGATGGGTCAACTTGTGACCTGTTATAAGGGTTGAGAGGCTTGAGACGGACTAGTGGTTGTAGTATCAGGAGGTGCCACGGACGTGTGTGAGCACCGCTGAGAAGACTGTGAGGACTGTGGAAGACCACCCAGTCTCCCTCCACGTGTGTACGGCTTAGGATCGGGAGGGGAAACCGGAGGAGTTTCCCCTCCGGTGGTGTCGACCACCTGAGTGGTGTCTACAGCCTGTCGCGCAGACTCAGGGGATGAGCCGGGAAGTAGTGGGTGAATGGATGTTGAATGTGAGGATTCGGTGCGATCAGAAGATGGTCAGGGCGTAAACTAAGAGTGACTGCTAGGAGCGGACCCAGAGGGATTGCCAGGAGACGGCTGTGGTGCACCCTGAGAGAAAGTCTGGGAGGTGTCCAACTCAGAGGACGTACGGGTGGACAAGGACTCAAAAGAGAAAGATTCCTTGTCCTCACTGTCTGTGTCAGACGGAGCGGCACGAGACGTTGTGTGAGTAGGGGAAGAGGAAGTTCGGAGATTGGAGGCTAGACTAGACACACCCCCCCCAAGTCGAAGCAGCGAGGAGAGAGAGGAGGAAGGAGGGATATGAGACAGGTCACGAGGAAAGACATCCTCAAAGAACAGAGCATCGCGAGACTCTATGACGCGAGAGCCGTCAGAGTCCCAAAATTGCCACACCTTGGACATGGCCGAGACACCTAGGAAGGTGCTAAGTATTGAATGGTATGCACCTTGCCCACTGGCTAGCTGGCTGGTTGCATGGAAAGACAAGGCGGGCACTGCTCTATGGAGTACATCCCCTTAGTTTTTTCTGAGATAGGCCACGAATGCACTGCCTATAATGGGTATGTCCTCTGGAGATCATCATGGAAAACACAACATTTTGGCCTAGTTGGAACAGGCGCCGG
Organism: Penium margaritaceum; assembly: GCA_023375785.1. Lineage (NCBI taxonomy): Eukaryota > Viridiplantae > Streptophyta > Zygnematophyceae > Desmidiales > Peniaceae > Penium > Penium margaritaceum. The sequence goes on along the minus strand of SZWC01008439.1, from coordinate 49,859 downwards.
AGCTCATGGATCGCGGGCTCAAACCCCGCGACGGCTGCATTTTTCTTTGTGGCCCAGAATGGGACAGGAAGCTTCTATGAAGCTTACTAGAGTCTGCGTTGAGGATGACACCTGGCGGTCTTAGGACGTGCCAAGTAGGACTGTAGGCTGAGGTTGGCTCATGTGGAGCCATTGCAATCAGAAGCATTAGCAAAGCTCTGCAAGTACAAAAGCCTCTATCCTGCATGCATCCATTTACAGTTCTTGCCTTTGAAACTCCTCACAGAGTGTCCAACCAACGGTAGACTCTAAAGACCTTCATGCAGACTTCGTGAGGTTGCAAATGAAGCAAACCCAAAGTGTGGATCCCTTGCTCGAGGATGATGTGTTATCTTGGTTGAAATATCAAGAGCGGTTGGCGGCCTCCCATGTCGGGACCCGTTTTCTAGACCGTTTCTATCCGACGCATTGGAAAAGGGTTATGGGCCCACATTTCTGGTTCTAAGGCACGCTTCTAAGACTGACTCGCACGTGGTCTTGTTGGGCGCACAGGTACAATAGGTATACGAAGATCGGACGGTTCCAATTTGCTCCATCAGCTCCATCGGCTTCTTCAGGTAGGGTGTGCATACGTGGCGGACTAAGGGATAAGGAATAGCTCTGCCCATGTTGGACAAGACCCTTGAGCCCCAACAGGATAAAGCTCTACCCCTTTAGAAGGTGGTATGACCCTGAGTCCGTTTTCTCACGACGACACCATCACCTTATGCGATCATCAGCAGGAGGGGTATGCAACAGAACCAATTGCACCTTTGACAACAGTCGTAGTCAGCAGCCTCATCAGCCTTATTGGCATCAACAAAGTAGAGTGTCAACAAAGCGGAGAAGACGAGCAACCACCAAAAATGGCAGATCCGACTCAAGCCCACCTTGAGGCGGGTATGTCCAAATTCACAGGGACAGGTTTTCCCTTGTGGAAATGGCAGTTTGAGATTGTCATGAACGTGTGTGGCTACCTCGACATCCTAAAAGGGACCGAGACAGCACCCGCCGATGCGACAGTGACCACGCATGCGGCTGACCTTGCAGCATGGACAACAAAGAACAACATGGCTCTCGCCATACTTGTGACGTCCATGAATGAGACTATACACTCCCACATCACAGGATGCACGTTGGCTACCCAGGCCTACGCAAAACTCCCATGCATGCATCATTCAAACGCCCTAACAACCCAACTCTTCTTCTTCCAAAGGTTGATATCGATGAGGGTGAGCGAAGGAGAATTGATACCCATATTTTTGTAGACCTTTAACAACGTGGCGCAAGAGGTCCAGCAAATGGAATGGAATCTTGACTCCAACATGCATGCCATGATCCTTCCAATGGCACTGCCAGAAAGCTGGGGGTCCTTGATCACCGTATTTGACGGTTGGAGGGAGGCAGATCTGATGTATGAGGCTGTCGCCGAACACTTCCGCAACAATTCCATGCGACGGAGTGGTAGTGAGGCAAACATTTCAGCCTATGCCTCTCACTTCGGTAGACAAGGTGCAAGCTCTTGCTCTAGTCAAGGCAACAGCTGAAGCGGTGGCGGTGGAGGGAAAGGCAATGGTGGCGGGAAGAGTTCCAAGAAGCCCAAAAACTGTCAAAACTGTGGCAAGGCTGGGCATTGGGCTAGGGACTGCCGTAGTCCTAGGAAAGAAGGTGGGAACAAGGGTGGGAAGGAGAACAAGGAGCTCACCAACATGATGGCTGAAGGGTTTCCCATGAAAAGGGCAGCCCTCCTGAGGTCTGAGGCATTTGCCCTTGACTCGGGCACCAACCACCACTCATCAAAAGAGAAGGGTGGATTTGTCTCCATGGCCGAATCTGACATCCGCATCAAGTGTGCCAACGACGGCGTCGTCCAAGCCATGGGCAAAGGGGACAAGGTGATCACGTTCAACGTGAACGGTGCGGAGAAGGCGGTCAATATTCAAAAGGTGGTGTACATGCCCTCCTTTGCAGCGAACCTGCTATCCGTCTCACAAATCAATGAAAACAACATGACAGTGGTGTTCACCAACAAGGAAGCCGTAGCCCTAAAAAATGTGGACATAAAAAATTTTTATACCAAAGACGACCTCATGCTTCAACTTCCAAGAGTTGACGACTTCTACGTGCTTCAAACCAAAATCATCAAGATATCAGATGAGGGACTGGCATGTGCCACCAAGACAGCGGCACCGAAGCCAATGGATGCACCACCGGCAACCGTTGCGGTCACCACATCAACCAAGGACACCGACGCTGAGCTGTGGCACCGTGGCCAACAGCACACTGTAGAAGATGTAGGAGCAAGAGGTAGTCCGCAAAACAGAAGAAAGTACCATGAAGCATGGAGAAACGTGTACGTTGTGTAAACCATGCCTCCAAGAAAAGGCAAAGAAGAAGCCTCTTGGGAGAGGAGGTCAACGAGCGGAGAATGTCTTGGACCTGCTCCACAGTGACGTGTGCGGACCCTTTCACACGACGTCTAACCGAGGAAGCAAGTACTTCCTGACCTTCATCGACGACCACAGCTGCAAGTCGATGGTAGAGCGGCAAACTTTCAAGAAGATGAAGATGCTCCAAAGTGACAACGGGGGTGAGTACAAGGCATGCAAGCCTTGGCTCAAGCATCATGGCATCCGCCACGAGTAAACCACCCCTTACAACCCCCAAAGTAATGGCGTGGCCGAGAGGATGAACCAGACCTTACTCGGCATGGTGCGAAGCATGCTCTTCGACGCCAAGCTCTCACCTCGCTTTTGGGCTGAACCTGCAACAATGGCCTGCTACCTCTTCAACCTCACACCAGTAACTGCCTTGCGGAAGCGTGAAAATGAGTAGGACAAGCAGCTAAAGACCCCACAAGAAGCATGGTCGGGAAAGAAACCCAACACCTCTCATCTACAGGTGTTCGGGTCAACTGCATGGGTGAAGATCTAGTCGGGAGAAGGTGGAGGCAAGCTGGACGCATGGTCCAAAAGGTGTCATGGTTGGGTACGATACGTCACACAAAGCCTATTGGTTTTGGGATTAGGCAGCAGGCAAGCTCGTGAGGAGCCGCGACGTTGAGTTTGATGAATACACCCTTGGCAAGGGAGAGCTTCTGGACCCGATCCTCGCTCCCAAGGTGGGAGAGTGGATAGTGTTGCTTGAGTCCGGAGACCAAGCACCCAACAATTGGCTCGCTTTGCCAACAGGTGGTGGGAATGGGAGAGCAACTGTGCAGGATGACGCAACATCTGACATGGACATAGATACCGAGGCGTCCAGGGCTTCCGAGTCTGATTTGGAGTCAGACGAAGACGACGACGAGGACACACCACCACCTGTGGAAACACGAGAAGAAAAGCAGGAAGCCGCACCTGCACCTTGGCATAATTTGCGACCAAAGAAATCACCTTTGCGATATGAGGACATTTGGACTGGCCTTAGCTGGTCGTGCATGGCTCAAGGAGAGCCATCCACAGTGGCGGAGGCGATGAATGGCCTGGATCTGGCCAAGTGGAAGGAGGCAGTGGACAACGAACTCGCTTCCATTGCCGAGAACGGCACGTGGGTGCTGGTGGATAAAGCCGACAAGGCCCACGTGGTGGGATCCAAGTGGGTCCTTTGAGTGAAGAAGAAGCAAGATGGAAAACAGAAAAGTTCAAGGCGAGGATAGTGGCAAAGGGCTTTTTGTAATGCACGGGCTTCGAGTATGACAAGACGTTTATGCCCGTCGTGACCTTTGCCTCCATCCGCGCTCTCCTTGCTATCGCAGCCGCAAAGAACCTGGAGATACACCAGATGGACGTCACGACAGCTTTCCTCTATGGGAAGCTCGACAAGGAAGTGCTGATGGAGGTGCCCAAAGGAGTCAAAGCTCCCAAGGGCAAAGGTGTGCAAGTTGGTGAAACCGCTCTACCAGCTGAAACAGGTCCCAAGGATATGGTACAAAGAGATGGACGGTTTCATGACCGGTCTCTCGTTTGCGCATTGCCAAAATGACCCAAGCATGTACCTGCATGATGATGTGAGTGGACTGATGCTCGTTGCACTCTATGTGGATGATTTGATCATCTGCTCTTCTTCGGTCGAGCTTCTGGATGAGCCGAAGTCTGACCTCAGTAAAAGGTTCAAAATGAAGGACATGGGTCCTCTAGAGTAGTACCTAGGGATCGACATCCACCGCAACCGAGCAGCAGGCACCATCAAACTCAATCAAACCAAATACACCGGCGAGGTACTTAAGTGCTATCACATGGAAGACTGCAAACCTGTCAGCACCCCGATGACAACCCATGCAAAACTGAAGGCCTCAATGTTGCCAAGTAATTAAGCAAAATGAAGGGAGATGCAATACATCCCCTACCAGCCCGCCGTGGGTAGCATCATGTACACCATGGTAGGTACTCGTCCGGACATCTGCTATGCTGTGGGACAAGTGAGCAGGTTCGTGGCCAACCCAGGGCCATAGCATTGGCAGGCAGTCAAACGCATCTTGCGCTACCTGCAAAAGATATGTCACATGGGCCTCGTCCTTGGATTCCATGAAGGTACGGACCCCCTCTGCCTGAAGTGCTATACCGACGCTGACTGGGGAGGAAATCTTGACGACCGGAAATCCACCTCTGGATACGTGTGCACCTTGAATGGCGCTGTTATCTAATGGGCCAGCGGGAAACAGGATTGTATTTCCGTGTCCACGACTGAGGCAGAGTACGTTGCTCTGTCTGAGTTGTGCATGGAGACTCAGTGGCTGCGTAGCCTGCTTGGTGAAATGACAGTGCCATAGAAGGATGCTACAGTTGTACATGTGGACAACATGTGCGCCATCTCGATGGCTGAAGATGAGATCATCTCCCGGCAAACAAACCACATCGACATACGTTACCACTACTCACATGACCTGGTCATGAAGAACGTGGTGGACTTGCAGCACTGCGAAACCAAGAGTATGCTTGCAGACTGCATGACCAAGCCACTAGAGAGCAACTTGTACTATGCAGGCATTCGTGGGTTCGGCATGAGGAGTGCAGTAGAGGAAGGGTGAACCCCAAGGCATCGATGGAGCCCAGTGAGCGACAAATGGACAGAGGTGCAAGGGATAGATTTGTTGAATGGTATGCACCTTGCCCACTGGCCAGCTGGCTGTTTGCACGGAAAGACAAGGCATGCACTGCTCTATGGAGTACGTCCCCTTGGTCTGTTCTGAGATAGGCCTGGATTGCACTGCCTATAATGGATATGTCCATTGGAGATCATCATAGGAAACACAACATTGTGGCCTAGTTGGGACAGGCGCCGGAGCTCATGGGTCACGGGCTCAAACCCCGCGACAACTTCATTTTTTCTTTGTGGCCCAGGATGGGACATGAAGCTTCTATGAAGCTTACTAGAGCCTCCCTTGAGGATAACACTTGGTGGTCTTAGGACGCGCCAAGTTGGACTATAGGCTGAGGTTGGCTCCTATGGAGCCATTGCAAGAAGAAGCATTAGCAAAGCTCTGCAAGTACAAAAGCTTGTATCTTGCATGCATCCATTTACAGTTCTTGCATTTAGGACTCATAGAGTGTCCAACCAAGGGTAGAAACTAAAGACCTTCATGCGGACTTCGTGAGGTTGCAAACCAAATGGACCTAAAGTGTTCATCCCTCGTTTGAGGGTGATATGCTATCTTGGTTGAAATACCAAGAGCGGTTGGCGGCCTCCCATGTCGGGAGCCGTTTTCTAGACCGTTGCCATCCAGCGCATTGACACAAAGTCGGGCGCGACGGCTGAGTTTGCCGTTGCGAAATTCCTCGGGAAGCCAGACGGCATCAATGCAGCCCCTGACACGGGCGAGACAAAGGTCGGCACGACGGTCGTACCAGCGTTGAAAGGGGGTGACATGACAAGAGAGGAGACCATGGGGAATACAGTTCCAGACCCATGTCATGTAAGACATGGCTTCGAAGGAAAAAGCAGGGGAGAGAGAGGACTCAATGAGAAGAGTACGGACACCGTCTGTGATCGGGCGGTTCCAGCGTTCAGAGACACCATTTACTTGTGGTTTGTAAGGAGCAGAATGTTCCATACACACCTCACGAGATGTCAAGAAGCGTGCTGTGGGGCCCATGAACTCCCCACCACGGTCACAACAAAAGAATTTCAGGTGACGACCACAGGCCAATTCGGCCTGTGGTAGCCAGGACTCGAGGGTGGGACAAACTTCATTTTTTTGGCGAAGGGAAAAGACACACAACATGCAAGAGAAGTCATCCGTGAGGCAGAGGACATAGCGACCAATCCGCCCTAGAGCATCATGGGTGAGATGGCCCATGATGCCAGCATGTAAGAGGTCGAGAGGATGGGACGTGCGGGACTCTGAGGTGGAAAACGGAGAGCGATGCATGTTTCCCTGAGCGTAGTCAAGGCAGTCAGTGGGTCAAGGTGTAGCAAACGTGTCTGCGTCAAGACCATGAGCAGGCGTATCATGTAGCAGACTGCCAACAGTAGCAGTATGAATGTGGTAGAGACGGCGATGGAGGAGTTGTACGTGGACAGGGGAGAGGGAATGTGCGACATGAACAAGAGCAGTGGAGGATGGTTGAGGGGCAAACAAGGGCACATGGTACAAGTGGTCACATTTGTGTGCCACGCAATAGGACACAGCCAGTGGTGTGATGCAACACAGAGGCAATGCCGAGGCTGGAAGAGAATTCCATCCCCTGGTCATCAAGAGTCGTAACAGAGAGCAGACTGAGCTCAACAGCAGGTACGTAAAACACATCGGGAAGAAAGAGTTTCCCCCTAGGGCCAACAACACGGACAACCCCGACACCCAGGACTAGTAAGAGCTGACCAGAGCCAGTGCAAACAAAGCGGACACAGCCGACAGGACCTAGAGGAACGATCGAGGAACGAGAGGAGGCCATGTGATGGGTGGCTATGGAATCAAGGATCCAGAAGCCACCCGACACCCGAACACTGACAGAGTCATGACTCATAGCGGCAATGGCAGAGCGATGAGGGAGGTGCTGACCACAAGCAGCAAGGCAACAAGGCAAGTTGTACAACTGCCACTGTTTAATCCACGGTGCATCAATTGATGAACAACCCTGAACGTGACCAGAGGACGGACCACGAAGAGACGTAGTGACATCACAGGAAAGTGTCCCCTCAACTGAACATACACTCTCACCTCCCTGATCACGAAGGTACCTCTGGTGGACGGCATGAGAGAGTGCTGAGTCCAGCTGGCGCTCGTTGTCGGAGGGGCCAGGTGTGATGATGACGCCATAGGTAGGGAGTGGAGAGGTGTGGGTGGACGACGCCCACGGTGGAGGAGAGTACGACCCGGAAGGGGGCCCGAAGTAGACGGTGCCGCCAAACCCCGGAGGCCAGCAAATCTTGGAGGCCAGCCCCAGAAAGGGGCTGGATATGAAGCCATGGCGGTGCTGTAGGCAGCAGTAGTAGTAGGGGCAGAGGGTGGACGGCTGGACTAGGTAGGGGGGGCGGAGGAAAAAAGGGAATTGCCACCTGCCCGGGATGAGCGTGCCCAGTGTGCACGCATGGCGGATGCTAGGCGAGCATCATCAGGAGGAGATGGGCACTTCGGTGCTGCATGACCCACGGCGCTGCAAGTCCAGAATGCAACAGTGCTGGAAGAAGCAGAGGAGGCACTGTCATGACTGCGCCCCTTACTGTGCCCTCCTTGTCCGCCGCCACTAGTGACATCCCCTCGGCCTTTGCCCTTACCACAACCCCCACGTCCACCACCCCCTTTAGAGGCAAGCGAGATGGTTGCCGTGGGTGAGGTGGTGATGGAAGATGAGGTAGGAGTGGGGAAGGTGAAGAAGGAATTGCGGTGGTGGCTGCTACAACGGCTGTACGATGGATGCGTTTGTTTTGCTGCAAAATCCACCAGTCCGTTAGACGCTGGGAGGTGAACTCCCATACGGCACCGATGCTGGGTGGTGCGTCTATTAGAACAGGTATGACGGCTAGGCGTTCAAGCTCAGAGGCCTTCACCTCACAGAAGATGTCGGTAGGGACCTGTCTAGGTCCTGCCTTGCCAAGGTTACACAACAGACGTAGACTGCGAGCCCAGCAGGCATCGGCAGTCTCATCAGCACGCATGAATAGTGTGTTAAACTGAACAGTGAGGACACTCTAGGCGGCATGCCCAGTAACCATCATGTGATGTTTGATTAACACGTATGCAGCAATTGGGTCAGCAGGAATGCGATGTGCAATGTCGGAATTGTAGGACCCAATTTCGTCAGTGAGACCGTCGGGTCCGGCACGAATGAGGGCACGCACAGCAGGAGCAGACTCAGACTCAACGGGCACAAAAGGAGGATCAGCAGAGGTATGGGGCTCGTGATAGTATTCCCAGAGCTGCTCCTCCTATGCCCAAGCACTGAAGCAAATCTCCCAAGAGTAGAAGGTGAGGTGAGAGGCAAAGTGAGGAGGGTTAGAGTCAAAGTCAGGTTTGCGCTTCATTGATGTTGCAAGTGCTTTGGCAGCGGCTGCCCCAGCGGCAACAGCAACTGCAAGAGGATCAGAGGAGGATGAGCCAGCGGTGACAGATGCAAAAGCAGGTGAGGTGGAGAAGGCAGCAGCAAAGCCAGCAGTAGTGGAAGCAGAGGGTTTGCTGCGTAATGCTGGTTGGAGGCCGTTGATGACCAAATCAGCAATGTGATTTGCGTAGGCCTCATGGTCAGCTTGACCAACACGCATCTCTTATTCAGCAGCACGTTGTACGTTGAGTGCAGCCTGGTGGGCAGTGCGCTCACGCTGCAGCTCAGCCTTCAAGGCAGCTATTTTTCATTGTCGACCGGCATGATGCTGGCGACATGACTCTGACAAAAAAATTCAGCAGATTTTCCCTTGCCCCAATGGGCATGGGAAAAGTATGGTGGGTTACGTCAGGGGCCTGTTGCAAGGCAATGAACCTGAACGCACAAGCAAGTCAATACAGAAGCGATAGGAACCAAGGAGGAGACCAAGCTCACCAAGCACTGCGGTGAAGGGAGAACAACGCTGGAAGAACTGCTGCAGCTGAGGAAGCTACAACTGTAACAGTAGCTGATGCTAAGGCAGTGAGACAAGCAAGTCCCATTAGTACTTCGGCCGACAGGGCAGAGATGGCTGCAGCGGTTGAGACCAACAGTTGGATGTGCCGAGCGATTGACGATGATGAAGAGGGCAATGCTGATGCCTATGCAGTGGAGGCGTAAATAGAATTGACAATGTTGGAGAGTGCCGTTGCTGATGCTGCTGCTACTACTGATGCAACTACGTATGCGTCAGCTGTGATCTGAGTGGCAACATTGACAGCAGCAGCTGCCGGAGAACCCTGATCAAATGCAGCTGTTGTGTATGCCTCAATTGTTCTGCCTGTAGAATTGCTGGCTGGTGCACGTGCAGCGCGTGCATTGGCGGCAAAGGTAGAGGCAACAACAGCACTAGATATGAGGGGGGCCTGCAAAGTAGTCAAAAGATCAGGAGATGGAGAAGAAGCGGAGTCTGCAGCGGATGTAGCGGGGATGCAGCCTGGCCTGTGGCGGATGCTCTAGAGGCTGCTGCTGCAGAGGGTGGTGTTGCTCCACGAGGGACAGCACGGTGACACTGCTGACGGGTTCTATGGGCAACAGGTGGGCTTACCGGTGTTGGAAGAGCTTGATGATCACGTGGTGGTGCCATGGCCGACACATACTATGCCGTTGGAAAGTTGTTGTTGGCGGACTGGCAGTATGCTGCGTAATCCCTGGCGTCCTCCCATGCGTAGTAGGCTGCGGGGTTGTAGTCTTTGCCGGGGTAGTACCATGGACTACGGCGGCGGACCCTCGACCACACCTCCCGCTCTACCCTTTGTTCGTAGTACGTAACTTCATCCAGGATGTGGTTACACTCACATGCGGCCGTGGACAATGCGGGGATAGGTTCGGTTGTGGGAGGAGACGCCAGCTCACCGAGCGCTAGGCTGCCCGGACGGGCAGTCTGTGGAACTCAGAGAAGGTCAATGGTGAGAGTTTCTCAGCTGCTGTTGACACCACGATGGATGTGCAAGGCAGCCGCTGCGGTGATCACAGCGTGGTCACAAGGCAAGATGCTGCGGCCAGAGAACACTCGTCCCAGCTAATAAGAGCTGCTGTGTGCAGCAGTGGCCGATGCAGAGGCTGCGGTTACTGCTGTTACTGTTGGCACCAGTGTGGTCCACCAATGTGCTTCAACCGCAGGACTGCCTAAACTGAGGTGAAAGGTGGAGGAGAATGCCGATGCTGTGACAACAACTGTTCCAACCACGAAGTCCGAGCAGCACATCGATCACGGCTGCTGTGTGTACGGCTGCACTGGGTATAGTGACTGTGCCAACCGTTGGTACCACGGTGCACCCTCACAGCTGCTGCATCAAGTGCATACGTTGCTTTCACAGCGCAAGAATCGCATGTGTGGAGATTGCAACACGGCTGGTGATAAGATGGACAGCGGCGAAGAAGTGTTGTTGCCGTTGATAAAGTCCAGTCGATCACTTTCGTGGGCAACTGAGCAAAGCACGGCCAAAGAGACGGCGGCTAGGAGCTGAGGGTGAGGCAGTGGCTGTTGCTGTGGCCAAAGCCATTGCCGTCGTACGTGTGCAAGATGTGCGGGATCACCCGTCACATGTGAGTAACCCAATGAGGCCTCAGGACTGTCGCGAGGAGGGGTATTCCTCCTACGCTGATACCAGTAGGTAACTGTGATTGCTAGACTAGGCAAGCAAACAAAGAGCAGGCAGAGAGAACGATACGATGGGTCGGGGCAAGCTCACGTTGAGTGAAATGACAGAACGATTAGTGAGGATCAAGGAGCGAGCAACATGATATGCACCGGTTGACCAGGCCACCCACGGATCGAACCCAGACCTGGAGCGAACTAGCTCCAGCGGGTTTCTCACACGCCGGCATAAACCGGCCTTAAGGTCCGGTGAGATCAGCAACCTGGTTCACTACGCTAGAAGCATGCAAATGTGCAAGAATCCAACCACATCTATCATGAGTGTATGTGGTGCATGCACTCCCCCATGTGTGTGCCCCTATCTAGAGTGTTATAACATGAAGCATCACTACAATCAAGCCGTCCACAATGCTAGCGTTGGTGCAGTGGTCACGACTTGACAAACTGGTGATATAGCCAACACTGTGCGCTCCATGTTGTGTCACAGCTTTGCACCGGAGAGCTTCAGCCCAGGTTAGTCACCTGCAGTGATGATGTGTGTGTGTGTGTGTGTGTGTGTGTGTGTGTGTATGTGTGTGTGTGTATGTGTGTGTGTGTGTGTAGAGTGAAGAGGTCACTTGCGTGTGTCACAGCCACAACCAACATGCTACCTCTGCTACCTCCGATCCAACGTAGTCGTGGTGGGTTCGCTTATGTCGTGCTCTTGTTGTTGTGGGTAGCTGCCGCTGCTGCCACTCACTGCTACTGCTGTTGTGTCTCTAATGCACAACAGAGCAAGCTGTGGCTTGTTTTTTCTAATACCAAGCTAAAATAGCAAGGAATCTTTCTAGCATGCTTGCCACTAACTGGGCGCAGCACTCAGTCAGCTCACGACGTCAACATGGGTCGGGTACGAAATGACAAGGGTTTGGCTTTGCAACATGAATAGTATCAAATGTGCTTCCATAAAAAAAATTTGCAGAGAGAGTTACAATTATAAGCCACAACCACCTAAATACCATATTGTTCCTTGAATTTGTTCAAAAAAAGAATTTTTGATTCGCTTATGAGCAGTACCATAATTTCTTGTGGTCTGGGAAAATCACCTGTTTGCTTTTGTTGCCTTAGATTTGGACAGAAAAAAAAATCACGCATGATAATCCCATTAAGCTACAGGAGAATGCTAAGTTACGCACTGTTGCGTGCGAGCAGTGCAAGCTCCGTCGGCATTCCGCAGTGCCCACTCAAAAGCTCACCCTTCCTAACATGTCCAAAGCGATGGGCAACGTGTTTTGACACGTCAGGGTGTGTGCGGCAACACGTGCACATGCATGTGGCATACAATACTTTGGAACTTTGAATTTTTTTATGCACTTGTGTTGCTGCGAGTCCTTGCATGTCAGGACCTGATTACCATACTTTTGGGAGAATTGCCCCTAGATATATGAAAGGCAGATACCGTACTAATTCATGATTTCGTGGTCCCAAAAGGTTTTAAGGCTGTCACTTAGATTTGATTAGCAATTGTTTTTTAATGTTGTCAATTATGAACAAAATAGGTCAAATTGTAACCTTGATTTTGAACTCTGGCCTTTTTTTCTTTTTTCCCAAGGAGACTTGTTCAACGCCGACAGCAGAAAACGTCGGCGTCGGCGGCCGATCTGCACTCGACAGCCCCCCCCCCCGCTGTCGGCGGCGTTCGAATTCTTGGAACACCTGGATGCGGACGTGAAACAGCGCAGACAGAGCTAAAACAAGATTGCGCGTATGTCCCCACTTACGCGCTTCACGTACGTTTTGGACACATTTATTTTTGCGCTTTCAAAACAAAGAAAAGAATACCCTTCCGTCATCAAATTCATGATTTTGTTCATGATAAAAAAACAATTAACATCGAAATCATGAAGCAGTACGGTGTTTGGGCAAAATCAAGGATCAGAGAATTCGAATCAAAAGTTTGAACGAATTCAAGGAACACTGGTAGTTGTGAGGACTGGTGCGTTTCAGTGAAGCCAGGGGTGCATTTGGCTGTGCACCAGGCGCAACTTGCGCAAAACCTCGCAAACTGCCAGAAAGGCCGAGTCAAGGCTGAAACACTCGCCCCGTTCTAACTTCCCACACAGGCGCCAGAAGGACGCATCGCTTGAACCAGAACGACCAGCACAACGAGTCAGATACGTCTGTAATGTGCAAGGGAGGTCTCCTTGTGACCCCTTAACACGTCTCCGAGTGCCCAAGTCTTGACCAACGAGCAAGGTACATAACTAAGCGCCGGGAAACACGTCACAAGCTCCCGACACGCACATACTGGTTCAAGGCTCAGGGTCTCCATGTCACGCCAGTACGACTCACCAAGTGTACATGTCTCGATCAGCACAACCTCAGATCTCCTCGTGACTCAGAACATGTCTCCGGGTGCCCGGGTATTGACCACTGAGAAAAAGCTAGCAGCTGCACACCCACAAACATGGATACCGGAACCCAGCAAATGCATGACATCAAAAAGGTCGTAGGTGAAAATGCAGTCTCGGGATCTCTAGAAGACCTGTGGTGCCACAATTGTTGTGTGGAGCGTTATTGGCTTAAAGCTCACACAACAACAGTAGGACACGCAAGTGACCTTTTGACTCCACGCACACGCACACACCATCATTGCAGGTGACTAAATTTCTGTGAAGCTCAAGGTGCACACGTGGTGGACTGAGCATTCCTGGTGTCTCTGCCGGGTGCAAGATTGGCGCTAGCTCCATCATGTTCTAATGTGCCTGTGAGCAAAAGTGTTGGTTTCAGCATGTTGTGATTAACACTCACTTGTCAAACATAGAAGAGTCAAAAACTAAGAGACATTCATCTACATACGCTTGTGGTCAATGTGGTTTTCTTAATGATTACATGCATGCCTAGCTAGGAGTGGTTGTGTTGTATCCCGGGTTGTTGATCCTAAGGGGCCACACTCTCGGTTATACCGGAGTGTGAGATAACCACGGCGACATTTTGCTGACCGGATCGGTTTGACCCCGGGGTTGTGGCCGGGCCCCACGTAGAGCCACTCGCGTGGGTGGCCTGGTCAACCAGTTCCTACGACCTCACTAGCTCATGACTCACTGACTTGTCGTTGTTGAATCTCACCTACTTGAGACAAGGGTTTCTTGCTCTCTGCTATCTACGTAGCCATGGATTCATGGTGTTGCCATGCTTGTCAGGCGGGCTAAGCCGACTGTCAACTCTACCTAATGCTATCAGAGGGGGAGGGAGTACACCCTTGTCTCCCTTGATCCAGGGCCTTATGTGGTACGGTACTATCCACACTTGCAGAAGCATCGCAGCGCTACAGCTTTGCATCATAGGAACCGAGACACTCTAGCCTCGGCTCACTTCAGTTCTATAGATCTACAGTCACAAGTGCCCATTTATCCACAGATCTGCAGCCCCAAGCCTGCATTCTTTGCAGCCCCATATCCCAGCTGCCCAGAATTCTCTGCCTCACAGCTTTGCAGCACAGCAGCTTTGCGTCTCAACAGCACTATCGCTGCACAGCCTTGCTGCCTGGCATTCTCTACCCCGCAGCTCCGCAGCACAACAGCTTTGCATCTCAACAACACGATCACTCCGTAGCCTTGCTGCTTGGCATTCTCTGCCCAGCAGCTTCACAACACAGCAGCTTTGCATCTTGGCAGTACTATTGCTCTGTAGCCCTGCTGTCCAGCATTCTCTACCCCGCAACTTTGCAGCAAAGTAGCTTTGCATTTTGGCAGCACCGCATTCAACTGCCGTGCAACTTTGCTGCACCTCAGGAATTTGCAGCACTGCAGCTTTGCATTGTGATAGCTCTGCACCTGGTTGCCCCGCAGTTTTGCTGCTCCGCAGTTCAGCTTCCACGCAGCTCCACAGGTCTTTTGCTCTGCACCCAGTTGCTCTGCAACTCTGCTGCACCTCAAGACTTTGGAGCACTACAGCTTTGCATTTTTGCAAGCTCTGCACCCGGCTGCCCCGCAGCTCTCCTGTCCCATATTTCAGCCTCCATGCAGCTCTGTGACCCTGCTCCTCTATACCTTGACTACCTTGTTACTCCACAGCGCTGCTGCACTGCATTCTTTGACCTGCAGCTTTGCTCCACCACAGACTTGGAGTTCCGTTGCTCTGCACCTGGCTGCCCTGCAACTCTACTGCACCATAGCCCAGCTACCATGCAGCTCTATGGCTCCACATTCTCGTCTTCTGTAGCTCTGCAGTTTCATGGCTCCCTCACCCCACAAGCTTGCCTCACTCGGCCTGAGGTATTCCTTCCCTGGCTTCATCAGCTTTTCTGCATCCCAGCAGCAACAACAGCAACAGCATTTGTGGCCGGTGCCACCACCCTGGCTTCTCCGCCGGTGACAGAACCGATTGCTCTCTCTCCGACAGCCACACGTGAGCGCTATTGTATCAAAGAGGAGGTCGCATACAATGAGGAGCTGGCGGAGCGCAAGGTGTGGTCCGGCTACCGCCGTGAGAGTCCAGGGTACTACCCTGGAGAGGAATACCACCCCGCAACGGATTACCCTTGTGTAGACGCAGCCGAGTGTACCGCCTGCTGCCAATCCGCTTCTGACGACTTGCCAATTGTACAAAATGCGCTAGTCACGGGACCGTCATGAGATCAGCGTCACCCTCAATCACTTGTAACCTCTCCCGTTTCCCATAGGACACATCGGCAGAGTCGGCGTGCCGTCACTGGTGGGGTGGGACCAGCAGCACTAGAAACACCAGCAGTAGCCCTTGGATCTTCCACTCGTCGTGCTCCAACAGCCTCGGGTTAAGCTGCTGCTTCCTCCACGTCGTCTGACATCTTTTCTGTTTTGGATGCTGCACTTGTCTCCAGTGCTGCTGCCGCCTAAAATTTTGCTTCCACAACACGTGCTACACCAGCCCCTGCAAGCACTGCCACCGGTAGGGCTATTGACACTTACACAGCTGCTGCAATCAATCAGGAACCTCTTGCAGCAGCTGCTGTCAACATTGCCACTCAGGTGGCCATCGTTTCAGACTCAATTGCAACAGTGGCAGCTGTAGCAGCCACTGCCCTTTCCAGTGTAGTTGCCTCCATTCATTCCTCTACCGCTCAGGTATTATCTGCAGCTTCGTTATCGGCACTTAGCCAGAAAGTCCGCATCCTCGTCACCACTGCCGTGCCTATCTCCACTCTCACTGGCGCTGGGCTGACTGGGGTCACCTGTCTTATTGTATCCACATCTTCCTCCACTGCAGCCATAGCAGCCTCAGTAGTAGCTACACTTCCACCGCTGTTTGCCTTGCACCACTAGTGCTGGTGAGCTTGGCATGCTCGTCCCCTTGCCCCCTTCTCTCTTCTTTGTCTAGCCGTGTTTGTGTGTTTAGGTCCGTTGCGTTGCAGCACAGCCTTGAACATCACACCTACCATACCTTCCCATGCCCACTAGGACAAGGGAAAATCTGCCGAAGTTTTCTTCGGTAGACTCTTCACCTACTCTTCATGCCTGTTGATGATGATTAGTATGCCACACTGTAGGAAAAGCTACGGAGAGAGCGCGCTGTCCTCCGAGTCACTCTCATAGCATAGCGCAATGTAGAAGAAAAACTGTGCACTGAACAGGGTGACCAGGAAACATTTGCTGACCACATAGCAGACATCGTCCTCAACCGCTTAGAATCTGCACTGCGCTCTGTGCCCTCCGCTTCTACTGCTACTGGAACTGCTGGAGATTCTACACCTCATCCGCTTCCGTAGCCAACGCCTTTGGCTCTCTTGCTTTCGACCCTCTCACTGTTGCTACTGCTACAGGTGCAGCTGCTGCCAAGGCACTCGTGTTGCCCCCGCATTACAAACCTGACTTTGACTCAGCGCCGTCTCATTGCACCTCTAATCAAATATTCTCTTATTGGTAAACTTGCTTTAGTACATAGGAACAAGGTGAATATCTCCTGGGAATACTACCATAAGCCTAACCCCTCAGAAAACCCCACTTTTGTCCCAACCGATGCAGAGTCTGCACGTGATGTCCGCACACTCATCCGTGCTGGAACCAATGATCTCACTCATTAGATGGAGTCCTATAATACTGACACTGCACACCTCATGCCTGCTGACCCCATTGGCGCTTATGATCTCATTAAGCGTCGCACCACTGTCACAGGCCACACCGTCCAGATTGTCCTCACTGTGCAGTTCAACATGTCTATGCGTTCAACATGTTCTCTATACGTGCTGATGAGACTGCGGATGCCTATCGGGCCCGTAGTCTTCGCCTGTTGCGTGACCTTGGCAAGGCAACTCCTGGAAAGCTCCCTGTAGTTCTCTCCACCGTCAACGGCCTCATCCTCAAAATTTCTGACATCTTCAAGGAGGTGAAAGCAACCAAGCTCGAGCTTCTTGCATCCAAGCCTATACTAGCTGACACTCCACCCAGCATTGGTGCCCTCTGGGAGTTTACTGCCCAGTGCCTCATCGACTTGTGGAGTTCCCTACAAAACAAGCTCATCCATCATGCGACAGTCTTAGCTACCGCCACCTCACTCCCTTCATCCTCCACCTCCTCCACCTCATCATTCTCACCCTTCACACCGGCCTCCTCTCTTCTCAACCAAGGGAGGGGGCGGTTGGTCGTGGTAAGGGTAAGGGCAAGGGTGCGTGTGGGTCTGGCATAATTGTTTTGTCCAGCCATGGCAAGGGGAAGGGGTCTGGCAGCTCCTCCTCTTCCATGTCCACCACCAGCACTGTCACGTGCTGGAACTATGGCGCTACAGGTCACTCTGTACCAAAGTGTCCAGCACCACCGAAGAACGAACGCCTTGCGTCGGATATGCAGGTGCACTGGACTAGCACCTCCAGTAGCTTAGGGAGCTCTTCTCAGACCACTTCCTCTACACCTTCCGCCTGCCAAAATCCGCCTGTGTCCACTGATGCAGCGGCCTTCAACACTGTTGTAGCACATCTCCACCTCCTTATCCCTAGGGGTGGCCCCCAGGGTGTGGGGGACCTGGCTACTATGGCCCCCCCACCGTTCCATACACTCCACCCTTGTAGGCCTCCCCCATCTACTCATCTCAATGCTCCTCCTCCAGTGTTGTCATCACCCCTGACCCGCCTGAGGATGATCGTCAGCTGTACGCTGCCCTATCCCATGCCGTCCACCAGCGTCATCCCGTGATCAGGGAGGTGAGAGTGGGTGTTTGGGGTTTGAGTCACTTGCGTGTGTTGTTCATGGGGCCTCGTGTGGTTCTACGTCAGGTCACATTCAGGGTTGTCTCCCTGCTAATTTCTCGTGGACTAAGAAGTGGCATTCTGTCTGCTTACCTCGTTGTCTCGCCGCCTGTGGTCAGAGTCTTACACCTCATGCTGCTGTTGTCGCAGTCATTCGTGATCCTGTCACTATTTGTGTGTCGGGTGGCTTCTGGATCCTTGACTCCGGAGCCACCCATCACATGATTTTTTTACGCTCCTCGTTTTTCTTGCTTGATCTTGTTGGCTTTGTCCCCTTTGTCCGCACGGGCTCCAGCCAACTTCTTCCTTTTGAGGGCGTTGGAGTCGTCCGCGTCATCGGGCCCGGAGGGGAACTCTTCTGATGTGAGGTACGTTCCCTCCCTTGAGTTGAGTCTTCTCTCTCTTACGACGCTCGATGACCAGGGCATGTTCTTCTCTAGCCGTGACATTGCCTCTGTTTCTCATCGCACTTTTGGTCGCATCTTGCTGCAGGGCACCCGCTTTGATCGCCTATTCCGTGTTCCCTCCTTTGCCCCTGTTCATGTGACCTCTGGTCATGTTCATGTGGCTCGCTCACTCTCCCCTGCACACACATAGCTGTTGCATCGCCGCCTGTTCCACATTCACACTGCCGCCATTGATAGTCTGCTTTGTGTGCTTCCTGTGGATGGTATTAACACTACCAAATTTCTCGCTCCCTGTCATGTTGACAGTCTCGATTACGCTCAAGGCAAAATGCATCACTCCCCGTTCTCCAATTCTGAGTCCCGCACTTCCCACCCCCTTGACCTTGCACGCTGATATCATGGAGCCTATTCCTCACGAGGCTCCGGGGGGAGGGGATGGTTTCTATGTCCTCTGTCTCACTGATGACTTCTCCCACATGCGTTGTGCCTTTGCATTCAAACAAAAAATGACGTTTGTTCCACTCTTGAGTCATGGCTCCCTCAGGCTGGATTTGACTGTGGTCTTCGTGTGTTTTACTGTGACCATGGCGGGGAATTCATGGGACCCACTACTGGCTTCCTTGCGTCCCGCGGAGCATGTATGGAGCCTACCGCTCCCTATGCACCTCAACAAAACGGGGTCTCTAAACACTAGAACAGGACCCTCGCTGATGGTGTCCACACCATCCTCAGTGCCTCCGACCTTTTTTCTCTCTTCTCTTTTGAGGCCATGTCCTATATGACCTGGGTTTGGAACCTTCCCCACTGTCCTCTTCCTTGTTATGTCACCACGTTTGACTGTTGGTATGGCCGTTGTGCTGACCTTTGTCTTGCTCGTGTCTGGGGCTGTGTCACTGGTGACTGGCTTTCAGAGGACCTTAGGGATGGGAAACTCAGTCCTCGTGCACATCTATGCACCTTCCTCAAGGTGTCTGTTATGTCCAAAGTGTGGCACTAATGGGACCCCGACCGTGCTCGTGTTGCTGAGTCCCGTTACACTCTCTTCTTCAAGGATGCTTTTCCTCACAACTTGTCTCGTGTCACTCCACCCTCTTCACTGTCCTCACTTTGTAGGCTTGGTGAAGGTGGATCTTTCTCTGCATCCAGTCTCGTAAGGGCCTCTCCCTCTCCCGCTGCTACGGTGCCTCCTCCCACTGGTCCCTCTTCCTCTCCCTTTTCTCCTGTCACTGAAACTCCCAGTTCCCCAACTGGGCCTTCCGCGGCTGAATCACCGTCCCTTTCTCCTTTTGTGTCCTTTGAGTCTACGCCATTGCTCACCAATGCCTGGAAAGAGCACTCTGTTGATGTCTCTGCGCAGTCATCCCCATGTGTCATTCTCGACCCATATCCGATGCCTACTCTATAGACCTTAACGTCCATTAGTGGGACATAGATTCCTTTTATCTCTCATGCCCCTCCAGTCGGGCCAGAGCCATACACTCGCAGCGGGCAACTTCTCTTGCTCCTATAGCACTCTGCTTCTCAGTCCTCCCAACCCTCTCAGCACTACACTCGTTCTAGTGCGTCCTCCACTGCAGCCAGCTCTTCCGCCAGACCTACTGGCCTGGATGCACCCGGACTTGCTGTCAGCGTTTTCCACCATAATTTGGCTGTAGGTTATGCACTCGTGGCTCATGAGTTCCGCAGTGCCCGTGAGGCCTCTTTTGCTGGGTACGTCACCACCTACTTTGTGGCAAGTGGGTTGCCTTAACTTCCCCCACAGCCTGAGGTTTGTGAGGTGGTGGATTCCGACCTTTGGGGGAAGGCCATGCAAGAGGAGCTCACCGCCCTCAAAGAACATTGGGTCTTTGAACTTGTCAATCTCCCACTAGGCTGCAAGGCCGTCTCGGCCCGCTGGGTTCACGACGCAAGCTGAAACCTGACGGTAAGGTCGACAGGTACAAGGCTAGACTCACTGCCAAGGGCTTCTGTCAGGTCCCTGGCATTGAATTTGATG
Source organism: Penium margaritaceum (assembly GCA_023375785.1). NCBI lineage: Eukaryota > Viridiplantae > Streptophyta > Zygnematophyceae > Desmidiales > Peniaceae > Penium > Penium margaritaceum. Next base: position 29,563 of record SZWC01008439.1, on the reverse strand, counting down.
AGATTTTTTCTCTAGTTGGGTCGTACACCATCGCACGTGCTCTCTTGAGCCTAGTTTCCTAGCATGACTAGGAACTGGAGCAGATGGACTTCGACATCGCGTTCTTACACAGATGACTGGATGAGAAGATGTACATAGTGCAGTCCCCTGGCTTCATTGATGGTACAAGCAAGGTCTGGCGGCTGCGTAAGGCCCTGTAATAACTTAAGCAGATACCTGTTGGAACATGAAAATCTCCTCCACTCTTGAGCGAGGCGGCTACGGCCACAACACCATTGACCCAACACTCTTTCTGAGTACACCCTCGGAGCCCCTTGTCGCCATTCTGGTCTATGTCAATTAACTTCTCATTGCCTCGTCCAGTCCCGCCGCTGTGCATTCCGTGAAGTCCCTCCTGCAGTCCATCTACAAGATGAAGGCCCTGGGCCTAGCCCGAGTGTTCCTTGGCATGGAACTTGAGCGTGACTGCCAGTGTCACACACTGCACGTATACCACGCTGGCTACATACGCAACCTGGGGGAGCGCTTTGCCTCCTCGTTGAGTAACATCCCCACTGCAACCACACCAATGACTCCAGCAGGCCAGTGCCTGTTGAAGTCACTTGATACATCCCAGCTTGGAGAGCTTGTCGATGTCACCAACCACCTCAGTGTGATCGGTTCTTTGATGTACCTCACCACCACCACTTGAGCGGATGTCGCCTTCTTGGTCAACTTCCTTGTTTAGTTTTCCCAACAACCTTGTCAGAGGCATCTTGAGGAAGCGTTGCGTGTCATTTGCTGCGTGCTCTCCATGGCAGGTGTGGGACTATGCTACAAAGAACAACCCTTTTTGGTCGTTGACGGATTCACCGCGAGTGACTGGGCTCATGACACAGACATCTACAGTTGCACTAGCTACATTTTTCTTGTTGGTGGGACTGCCATATCTTGTAAAAGTGGGAAACGGGGATGTGTTGTATGTAGCTCCAGCAAGACAGAGTACACAACGCTCGGTGCAAGTACGTGTGAAAATGTGTGGCTGTCTTGCCTGCTGCAATAGCTTCGTGTTTCCATCCGCTACATCATGCTATGCTGCGAGAATCAAAGCACCAAGGCAATTGCTGAGCATGATGGCATGTATCACTCGTGCATATAGCACATGAAAAATGAGCATCACTTTGTATGCGAGCACATTGACGCTGGAGAAGTTCAGGTTGTGAAGGTGGAAACTCGCCAGCAGCGTGCAGACCCTCTCCCCCACCAAAGCTCTTAGCAGTGGAAATTTCAAGGCTGTTGTGCATGCTGTTGGTCTGCTACGTGCACATGATTCCCCTTGTTGATGTGTATACTCCTTGTTTGTCACAGTCATTGGTGCGGTTTTTTTGCTGCCTTGCTCTCATTGGTGAGTGGGGTGTTCGTCTGTGGGTCATGGGGGAGTGTTGGTTGTGAATGTAAGACACGCAAGTGACCTCTTGACTCCACCCACACGCACATATCATCACTATAGGTGAATAAAATTCTGTGAAGCTCAAGGCACGCACGTGGTGGAATGAACATTCCTGGCATCTCTTTTGGGTGCAAGATTGGTGCTAGCTTCATCATGTTCTGATGTGCCTGAGAGCAAAAGCACTGGTTTCAGCATGTTGTGATTAGCACTCACTTGTCTAACACAGGACAGACTGAGAGACATGCATCCACGCACGCTGGTGGTTGATGTGGTTTTCTTAGTGATGAAATGCATGCTTAGCTAGGAGTGGTTGTGTTGTACACCGGGTTGCTGATCCTAAGGGGCCACACTCTTGGTTATACCCGAGTGTGAGATAACCACGGCGGCATTTTGCCAACCGGATCGGTTTGACCCCGGGCCCCATGTCGAGCCACTCGCGTGGTTGGCCCGGTCAACCGGTTCCTACGACCTCACTAGCTCATGACTCACTGACTTATCTTTGCTGACCTCGCATACTTGAGACAAGGGTTTCTTGCTCTCTGCTATCTACGTAGCCATGGATCCATGGTGCTGCCATGCTTGCTAGGTGGGCTAAGCCAACTGTCAACTCTACCTAAAAACATAACTGAGAAACTAATACAAGTAAATGTGTTCAACATTCAAAGTTTCTTTTGGACGACATAGAGGCCCCAAGACTAGAAATGGGGGCCTGAAGGTAATGAAACCCTGCGAGCAAGCGTAGCGAGACTGAAGGCAAGGCAAGGCAAGGTAAGGTTTCATGTAATCGCAAAAAACCATCAATCCAAATGCAAAAATGTTTCATACAAAGTGATTAGCTGAAGAAAAAATATTGATAAGTAATCATTTGTACTTTTTTAGTGAAATATGTAGGAAAATGAACTATGTTTAGCAATCTAATTTAGTCACAATGTTTCTGAGACAACGGTTTTGAGATTGAATGTCCGGTAGCCGTGTCCTTTTGATCCAATGGTAGTTCCATTGTTGAAGCAACTTATTGCATGGAACCTGTTCTTCCTACCTTGTATGCCACGTTTTTCAAATAGACAACAAGAATAGTTAAGTGAATAGGGCATATTAACTGAAGAGAATGGCCTTCGATTGTCAAGGGCACGCGCCCACTTTGCAACATGGCTAGATTCACGATTCCCATTGGGGGAGAGCTGAAGGGCCCCATCATTCCTGAGATTGACCGGCAGGGCTCCATGGATTATGATATTGGAAGTCCAGGCCTTGCAGCTGATAAAGGAGCAAAACAGGCCGTCGTATCGAGCTGCAGGACTTAACAGGGCCCTGGGGTCAAACTGCACGACTATAAAATGGTGGATTTTCCTGATTGGTTCATACAATGAGTAACAAGCCTCGCAGAGTTGAGGGCCTAGGTTAGTGTGGGAGGGGTCTCCACCAAGTCTCTGAGAAACTGATAGGAAGCTTCCTAGCCTTACTGTCCAATCAGCTGGCGCACTAGCGAGCAAGTGAGTACAAGAAGAAGCAAGGGTTAGGCTAGGGACCTACGCAATATCTCATAAGCTCCAATAGCTTAGTAGTGCAGAGAGTGAAGACAACTGACAAGCACATGTTATAAACAGCTGCCACGGCATATAGAGGGTGACACATGTGGCAGCGTCGGTCCTACAACTGGCCCAAAACCATTGTTTTGGTTGAAATGCTGACCACATGCATCCAAACACAACACCGTCTGAACCTAGAGATGCAAAATCTCAAGCCTGACACTTTGACTAGTCATAGGCACAAGTACGACATCGATCAGTGGACACACAATACGAAGCATGCAAGTTGGTCTCAAGAGCCAGTCCATTGAGAAAACTTTAGTAACTGTAGAAAAACTGCAAAGAGCACTAGCGAGCACCAAGTTTTCCATGTCAGTTGTCTTTCTAGCAGCTGCTGGTGGGTGGAGCCACCACCCTTCGGTGCTCTGGTGCCAGCTAGGTCCACATCAAGGATGTGTACGAGCATGGACACGGCTGAGTGGTCATTTTGAGTTGTACAAGTAGGTAAGGATGACTCACATCACAACAATCTGATTCCTACCGCGAACTGGATTAGTACTCACTTTCAGTTGCAGTTCTTGTGCAAAGTCTTGAAAGCAAGGCTTTCCTCTTACAGATGAGTAGTCAGTGCTTCTCAGACATTAGTTCTAGACAAAGTAGGCCACACAATTCAGTCAGAGTACATGATTTGGCAGAGAATAGTCTTTTCCACAATAGCACAAAGTCATTTCCATTTTGGTATAAGAGCCTGAGCATAACAGACACAATAGACTGAGAAACAATAGTAGTGTACAGGTGCTTGTAAGGCTGCACATGGATCCTATCCATGGATATTGAGGTGGATCCGGATCCTCGGGGTGGATCCATATCCTCGGGACGGATCCTGGACCTGGATCCGGATCCGTGGTGGCAGATCCATGGATTTGCGGATCCATGGATTCACGGATCCGGGACCCGGATTCATGGTTCCCGTATACTGGATCTACTCTGATCTACATGGAGAAAATTGACTTCTACACAGGGCACGCTCGACTCCTCCCTGGGAGGAGTCAAACACAGCACGCTGTTATGGGAGTACTCGCGAATCCTGTGCTTGAAGGATTTGCGAGTCCACCCATAGCAGCGTACTGTGCTGTTGTGGGAGCACACGCAATGGGCTGCATAGTATATGCTCCCCATTTCTGACACAGATTACCCACGCCATTGGATAATCTATGCCTGTCAGGAAATGGCTGTTGATGCCGGCCCTTGTATGAGGGACGGTCGCGTGCGTCAGATGTGGATAACCAGAACTTTGCGCCCTAGCTTTGTGCCTGAAGTTCTGGTGGTCCATGTCCGATGCACTGTCATGCTCCACTCAAGTGCGGATGCCGAGCGTGGCGCGCGGGCATGACTGTTCGAATTTCAATGTGTGAGTTTCTTGGATCTGCGACAGAGTTGAGCAGGGCCTCTTGTAGTTTTTTCCTCCCTCC
>SZWC01008439.1:7005-22233 GCA_023375785.1 Penium margaritaceum | reverse complement strand
GGGGGGATTCACTTGGGGTCTTGTTGTGGTGGGGTCAACGTACACTGAACTGTTTGTGTATAGTCTTGTAGCTGGTTATGTTGACGAAGCGAGAGACATCAGATGCTTGAAATCGATGGCAAGTACTTAATGTAGATGTACACAAGTCTGCTTTTTTCCTGTCTACCATATACACTCCCAGCTACACTCTCTCAATAGAATCGTCTACTTTGGGAGATGGGGGGGTCCTTGTATTCTGATCCCCCCCCCCTCCCCCCCCCAGCAGCTGAAACTGTATTGGGGTGGTGTATTGGAGTGTGTAGCTGGAGAAGCCTTCTTTTCTAAACTAGTGTATTTGGAGGGAGGTGCGGACCTGCCATTATACAAGTTGAAAAAAACCTCATTCCCCCAATACACTCCCCAATACACTTCTCCAATACACTAGAGAGTTTTGTAGGAGGGGGGGGGGAGGGGCGTCGTCAAGCAAATGACGACCAAAACTCTATCAGGATATCGCCGTAATTCTTTATATGCACACATGTTGAAGGAAACAAGGGGTTTAGGACCACGCGGTTAATGTAAGAGGAATACAACAGACAAAACAACCGATGCATAAATTAAGGGACACATGTAGGCTTCTTAAGAAACATTAAGATGCAAATTCCTTTTGAACTACAAGATTCCAATTCAGAAACATGGACATAAAATTTTTATGTTAAAAACTTTCAGGTGAATTCCACTAAATACATAGTGTTCAAAGCAGTGAACATCTTGATGTAAGCATCTAGAAAGTATACCTAAACAAGATGTACTATACACAGGTAGCATAGTGTATTAAAAGGGGATGATTAACCATAACTCAAGCAATGGTTTTTGGGGTCCCAAAATCACCATGCCTTGGAGGCATGTGAGATCCCAACAAAATCACACCAATGACCACGTGGAATCAGTTTGTTCTCTCGTTGTGGTGGTGCAAAGAAAACACAGGACATTGTACCCCACACCCTGGTGGGCCTTATGTCAGCCTTCTCTTTGAACCAACGTTGCCAGGGTGTTACAGACTTGGGCAGTGGCCCTTGTAGAACACGGTTCCATACCCAGGTGATATAATTTACAGCTTCTTCCCATAACCCAAACGACAGACCGGACTCAGTAAGCAATGTGCGTGAAGCATCACTAAGGGTTATGTTCCAACGTTCAGCCATTCCATTCTTTTGTGGCATGTATGGGGCCATACACTAATGTTTGACTCCTCTTCATTTCAGTTCTGCTGTTAGTGTACCAAGAAACTCTCCTACTCTTTCTGTTTATAACTTGAGCAGTGAGCAACCGGTCTTTCTCTCAGGTAGAGGGATCCATTCAGCAGTTGCAATTTGGGCATCTGCTTTAGTTTTCAACAGAAAATCCTGAAGGAAGCACCTGTTGTAATCAGTGAAAGTCAAGACATGCAGTGACCCATACTAGACTAGTGGCAATGGCATTGGTCCTGCCGGATCCGCGTGTACCTCTGCCAGAGGTTTGGTTGTTACACTGTCTAACCTAGGGAAGTTTTGCGCATGGGCCTTTCCTTTGTGACACTCAAGACACGTGTCTGCTTTAAGACCGTGAGAGAAGTTGCTAGCAGGCAGGCCATATGCTGGGGTGTGTTCATGTATGACCAATCACCTTACCCCTGAAACTGTGTATCGACAAGTGTATTGGGAAGTGAAAATATTAGTGAACAAGGACTTCTAAAAAAAACAGTACATAGTACATAAAATCCATGATAACTAACACCTTACAAAAGGAATGTTTATTTGGGCTATAGTGATATGAAATGGTGTTGATCATTTCTGAAAAATGTTTGTACATAGGAATACACTTTTTGTTACACCAGTTTTTGAGTGTATGAATTAAGGGTGATTAACCATAACTCGGTGTATTTCAGTAAATTGGTGACCTTTTTTGTGTTGATGTGAGCAAGAGGGTGATGGATGAGTTCTGTGTGTGTTGCATCCGTTCTTGTCACAACGTGCACTTGGGGCCGGTTCACTTGTGATTGGACAAAAGGAAACAAGGTCAGTTTGTACAACACATCGGTGTGCAGTAGCCCATCAACCAGCAGAGAACCAGACACGTCAAAAAGCATGTAGCACTGCTTTTGTGTAAGTGCGGACACATTGGCTTGCTGATCTAGTTTCCCGCCCCGTAAACAAAATCACTTTCAGCCGCGGCACATACAAGATGCCATTCAGCCACAAAAACCCACCTGGTGCTTGGAGAGCCACCGTCCCCACACCTTCAGCTGACAACACTTCTCCAGACCTAGTCTTCACACCCTCAACATTACGCGTGGCATGCAATGTGCCAAATAGCTGACGATGAGGCGCCATATGATGCGATGCAGAAGTGTCAAACAGCCACGTATGCATAGGCAGCGCATGTGTCGTGGTATTGTGCATGTGACTCAACCTTTGACCTCGTGGCTGTGGGCTGGCAGTCGACTCAGGTGGGTGCAGCTCCATGGGCGCGCTCCACCATGGTCCGGGTGGAAGAGGAAATGGCTGCTGTGGCTCAATTGTCTTGGTGTACACCGTCTACGTCCACGCCAGAACAAGAGCTGTTGCACTGACATACAGGGACACGAAGATAGGCCCCTGGAACTGTAGAGACGGAGCAGAGTCTGTTGGGTACATGGGCGACTGCAAATACTGTGGACCAAAAGTTGCCGCCCCAAAAGGTGCCGGTGCTCGTGTTCCAACAACAGCCTGCGTCGCCCATGTTGGAGGGTGCAGGTGCTGACTGGAATAAGATATCGACATTGGTAGCTGGCCCACTGCTGGACATGTCTCCTGGGCAGTGGGAGTCATGATGCATTGGAGAGACGTACATGACCTCTAGCAGTGACCCGGTTTTCCACAGTCGTTGCAGGTCCTGCTCCCTGGCCGCAGCCTTGCCCCCTGCCACCTTATTCGCCTCTACCTCCGGCGCCTCCCCTTCCTCCCCCGCCTCCACCCAATTTTTTATGCGAGGAATGGGAGGTGCCTTCGCCCTGGTGCACAAATGCGCTTGCTGCTCCACCCTTATCTTCTCGTGCCTCACCTTGTGTGATGTCGTTGCAGTTGCTCAGCTCCTCAAACACCTCTGTCAGGTCTGTGCTCTCCATGTCAGCGACTTTCAGATTCTGAAGTAGACAGTGCCGGAAGTCCTTCTACGGCTTGTCAAGGTACAGAAGAACAGGTCCAGCCACTCAAGGATGGTGCAGGAGATGCTAAGAGCAAGAATACACCGGCGAAGATCCATGGTGGCATCCCAGTACTCGGCAACAGGGACGCCCGACTTTGGACAAAGGTTGCAAAGCCTCTTGTGCAAGGAAATGAACAGGGCCATCCTATGCTCCTCCTTCCAAGTGGCCAGGTGCTTCCACACATCGTGATGTCGAGGGTTGCCACTACGTGGATTTTCGGGGTCCTCCCCTTTGCCTCCAAAGCGGAAATGGAGAACAGCATACTGCTGGTCCTCTAGGACAAGAGTGTTGAATGCTCTGAGGAGCAATCATGCATCGGCATCATGGGGCGGCACAGCTAGGTAGTAGTCCTCAAGACTATGCTCCACCGTCCATGACAGGAAAACATCCTTTCATGAGAGGAAGTCATGCACACCCAGCAGCGACAGTGTTAGGTCTTTATGGGACAGAACCTTTCTCAGTTCCTCCCATCTCATCCCGGTGGAGGTTACACCGGCACCGGCACGGACACCGGTACTAATCCCAACGTTAGCGCTGGCCCCTCCCCTTGTAGATTCAGCTGCATTCATGGCTCCTAGCAGATTGCTTGAGGACTAAGGGCACTGTGCAGGTGCTATGGACCACCCCCCTTTGGCCGAACAAAGTTTTGGCAGCAATTTTTGGGGCCCACTTTGTGCCCAGTTTTCTGCTGCGAGCCCGAAGCTCAACAGGAACTACCTATCTGGACCTAAGAACAGTTGCCAGGCCACTTGGGACATGCTCAGACACATGTAGAGCTGGGGGACCCCGCTGTCACCTCATGAGAGGTGAAGTAGCGTTTGGGCTGTCTCCTTTTGCCCCTTTTCCATCCAAAACGTGGGCCACCCCTCTCCCGCCACCACCACTCACAGCACACGGCCTAGGGGTGAAGTTTTGATGTGCCTTATGCCTCGGGCGGCCTGCTTTTGCAGCAGCCGCATGGATCCCTTCCATGCTCTACTTGGCCATCTCTTTTTCTTCTTGGCGCCGACTTGATATCCCACTCTCAGTCGTAAAACCTTGCTCTGATACCATAAGGATCACATTGCAAAGCTATAGCAACAAATGGCATGGAAAATGGTGGGTCCTTGGCGAAGCTAGAACCAAAACAACAAGGCGGCCATCAAGAAAAAGGTACAAGTGCAGCAGTAACAAGTCATCCTTCTCCTAGGGGGTAAGATCACTAATCGATCTCACCCATCACGCATGCGAGTGAGGCTCACCGGCAAGCATGTTTGCTCGAGGGTAAAAGCCCACAACGTCCCAAAAAGGGTGTGAGAAATCTGCGCGACCCATATGGGACCCGCAATATGCCACCTATAAAGGTGACATAGTCTTGGCCTACCCAAACATCAGTTTGTAGGTCCAACATAGGTCTCACGAGTAAAAGCAAGAGAAAATCATTTCCAACTAGGGGACACAACTAGGTTTGCAATAAAATCGTAAGCACAGGTTAAGGACGTCAAGCTCTGGTGATAAAGAAGAAGGGCCATGCGGTCAGGATGGAGGCGACCACCGGAGAGGAGAAGGAGAGTTGCATGCCTTCACGGTTCATCACCTCCACTCTTTGTACCAGCATGCCTTGTGCACTCACGGCCACCAAAAGAGGAGGACTATGCACAGTGAGAGATGAACACGGACACATTTACTTGCTGGTCTAGTTTCCCCCCTGACCACAAGTTGAATTCAGCCGCATCACATACAAGACGCCAGTTAGCCAAAATATCCCACTGGTACTTCACACCCTCAACTAGAAAACCTCCCCAGACCTGGTCTTCACACCCTCAGTATCATGCGTGGCATGCAGTATGACAAACAACTGATGCTTCTGTTGAAAAATTGCCCCTCCGCATGCTCAAGTGCGGCGCCGGGAGGCGCTGACGAGCCGCCAGAAAATGGAAACTCCGCTCCGGCGGATCTGGCGACTCGAAATTTGCTCGGATACTAAAATGGAGGATTGCCCCTGAAAGTTGACGAGTTGCTGAATCCGGTGGAAGTTGTTTCTCCGGAATCGGACAAGTATCGAGGGAGATATGGCTTTCCAAAGTTGGGGTATGCGCAGCGGCTCTGGGAGCCGGCTGCGACTCGAAATCTGGTCGATAATCAACCGGACCGAGTAACAAAAACACCATCTGGAGAAAATGCTCCGATAGGCCTGCCGAGGCGTCCAGTGGATGATCCACCTGATTCCGCGGATCATCCACCGGATCCAGTAGTGCAGGTTGTTACTGAGGGACTTAGCCAAAATCCTGGCTCGACGTCCGAAACTCAGTAGTATGTTTTGTTACTCGGGGACTTCGTCAAAATTCTGACTGCAGGTCCACGTACAGGTTTCGAACCTCGTCACACCCCATCACCAAACACGACCCGAAAGTGGGTAGAGTGCGTGGAAACAGTGCAGGAGACCCATACACCATGTGCAATGGGACATGCGCCTTGGGAAAGGCGCTTCGCACGTGAATGAAGGCGCCACGGCCAGTGGCGGCGTCAGGCTTCTATGGTGGGTGAGACCTGCGCTTCGGCAAGCATAACTTGAGCTACACTTGGCAGAATTGCGCGCGGTTTGGTGCGTTGGAAAGCTCATGACTAGCCCTACAATTGTTGTGATCATGTGTATGTTCAAAAACTAACCAAAAATGACGTTATTTCCTTCGCAAACTGACTGTCTCTAAATTCCTGCTCACATAGCGTGAGGCGACCAGAAAGCTCACGCTCAGTCTCAGATTTGCCCAAAACAGTAGACGTGAATCGTTAGAGGCGATCGGACAAACGTCGGGACCACACCACGGGGATCTCATCCTGACAAAGGGTTATGGGCCCACGGGTCTGAACGCCTCCAACGTTCACGTCTTCCGCAGCGCACGGGATCGTCATCTTGGACGTCGCCGTGAAGTTCTGAGAACTCGTCGGAGTAGCAGCTGCGCACATGGCGCAGAAGGAGACGCAGCCCATTCAGAAGTATGTGGGCGGCCCAGGTTTCGGGCTATGGAGGCGGCAGTTCGAACTGCACCTCTCGCATAAGGGGCTGTTGGATGTCATGCTGGGAAAGGAGGTGCTCACAGAGGCGACTGCTACGGACGCAGAGAAGCAGGCCTTCGGAAAAAAAACACGGAGGCGCTCATGCTCCTGGTGTCCGGGACAGCCGAGTCGCAGTGGGGCTACTTCCAAGGCTGCAAGCTGGCAGCCGAAGCTTGGGAAAAGCTCTGCGCCATCCACCAATCCAAGTCGCTCGCGAACAAAATCTTCGCGATGAAGCGACTCCTCACGGTGAGAATCGAGGAGGGAGATGATGTCATCTCCGCCATGCAGCAGATCGAGTCGCTCGCCTCGCAATGCAATGACGTGGGGTGGAAGATCGACACGCAACTGCAAGCGATGGCCCTCCTCATGGCCCTACCTGACCGTTGGGGTCCACTCATCACCGTCCTTGGANAAGTCGCTCGCGAACAAAATCTTCGCGATGAAGCGACTCCTCACGGTGAGAATCGAGGAGGGAGATGATGTCATCTCCGCCATGCAGCAGATCGAGTCGCTCGCCTCGCAATGCAATGACGTGGGGTGGAAGATCGACACGCAGCTGCAGGCGATGGCCCTCCTCATGGCCCTACCTGACAGTTGGGGTCCACTCATCACCGTCCTTGGAGGATGGTCGGAGGACAAGCTCACCTATGGCGCGGTCGCAGAGTACATCCGCAACGAGGCGCAGCGCCGGAGCTGCGGGGAGTCCTCGTCTTCCTCATCGGCCCTTGTCACCAAAACGCGCGGTGGCGGAAGCGGGAGCCGAGGAAGTGGCGGAAAGGGCGGCGGCAAGAAGGGCGCCAAGAAAGGTGCGTGCCGCAACTGCGGCAAGGAGGGCCATTGGGCCCGTGAGTGCCCGGAGGGGGCGAAGACCGGCGGCAAAAACAACAAGGGCAGGTCGCTCCTCAACGGCAACAAGAACCACTTCCTCAAGAAGGCCAACAGGCGGTGCCTGGATTCCGGGGCCGAGGAGCATACCCAAGTCGAGAAGGTGGGGTTCGTCACCTACGAGAAGTCTTCCAAGTCAATGGTGGTCGCGAACGACAAAGTCGAGCCGGCGGCCGGCCAAGGCGACGTGGAGGTGGAAGTCGTGGTGGGCGGTAAGAAGGAGCTGTGCACAATTCGTGATGTGCAGCACGTCCCCGGCCTGGCTGACATTTTGAGTGTCAGCCACTTGACGGACAAGGGGTATGAGGTGCTCTTCCGCAGGAAAGGCGGAGTGGTGCGCATTGACGGCGACGGCGAGGTCGTGCTTGAGGCGAAGCGCGAGGGCGGTCTCTACATTGTGGAGACCAAGGTGGTCCCAACGGCATCCGACACAGCAGATTCGCAGGAGCACGTCGTCAACATGGCCAAGGGAGGAAGCGCTGATCTGGAGCTCTGGCACCGACGGTTGGGGCATTCGGCGCCCGCAACCGTTAAGGAGATGGCAAAGCGCGACATGGTCCGCGGCCTCGTCATCGACGGTGCAGACGCGGCAGCAGATGCAGTAGCGCACAAAAAGTGCGAGTCTTGCATTTTGGGCAAGGCGCGGCGCAAGCCGTTCAACGAGAATGCGGCTCGCGCAAAGGACCTGCTGGAGGTCGTGCACAGCGACGTGTGCGGACCGTTCAAAACGCCGTCAAACGGTGGCTTCAGATACTTCGTCACCTTCATTGACGACTGCAGCAGGAAGCTCTACGTGTACTTCATGAAGCGGAAAGGCGAGGTCCTGGACCGGCTGAAGGAGTACGTCGCAGCGGTGGAGAGGCAGACTGGCCGGAAGGTCAGAGCGCTACGCAGCGACAATGGCGGAGAGTACGTGGGCTGCAGCAGGTGGATGAAGCAGCAGGGCATCAAGTGGGAACACACTACGCCGTACTCGCCACAGTCCAACGGAGTGGCGGAGCGGGCGAACCAGACGCTGCTCAACATGGTGTGGACCATGCTTGTGGATGCGGGGTTGCCGCGAGGTTTCTGGGCGGAGGCTGTGCGTACAGCGAGCTACACCATCAACCTCACCCCAAAAGCGGTGCTGAAGGGTAAGGGCGGCTGGAAGACGCCGCAGGAGGTTTGGAGCGGGCGCAAGCCAAACGTGGCGCACCTGAAGGTGTTCGGGTGCAAGGTGCACGCGATGGTGCAGGCGGCGCAATGACGCGACAGCAAGCTGGAACCGCGGGCGAAGCCGTGCTTGTTCCTCGGCTACGAGAGTGCGCAAAAGGCGTATCGACTCTGGGACCCGCGCACGCAAGAGATCATCCGCAGCCGTGACGTTGAGTTTGACGAGCAGCAGAGCTTCAGCAGCAGCAACAACGACATGAGCGTTGGGAACACTCCAAAACAGGGGGAGTGGTTCCAGCTCCTTGACTACGAGGAGGAGCCGGCGGACGTGGAGGTCAATGATGCGGCGTCGGAGCGCGGCGGTGCAGCAGGTGCAGCAGCTGACGCGGAGGACTCCGACGACGATGCAGCTGGGCTGGAGATCCGGCGGAATGATCCGTTGAAGGAGGCACCGCGGGTGCCGAAGCGCGCACTCCCGGCGGAGTTCGCGTCGGGCGTCGGAGAAAAATCCTCCGGACGCGCCGCCCGTCCGATTGATGGTTCACCGGAGCGGGAAGAATCCTCGGGAAGTCGTCCGGTCGATGATTCACCGGAGCAGGCTGAGTCGGAAGGATCGCAGCAGAGCGACGAGACGCCGCCAAGACTGCCGCGTCGCAGCGGGAGGCAGCGGAGAGCGGGGAANGTACCAACAGATGGACAGCTTCATGGCACAACTCGGCTTCAAGCGCTGTGAAGCGGATCACAGTGTGTACGTGCGGCGCAGCAAGAAGCTCCATCAGATTGTCGCACTCTACGTGGACGATCTGATCTTATGCTCCTTAGACCTGCCGAGCCTACAGCAGCTGAAGGAGCAGCTGAGCAGCAGGTTCCAGATGTCGGACATGGGGGAGCTGGAGTTCTACCTCGGGGTGAGCATTACGCGGAACCGGAGGGCGCNGCGCGGCGGTGCAGCAGGTGCAGCAGCTGACGCGGAGGACTCCGACGACGATGCAGCTGGGCTGGAGATCCGGCGGAATGATCCGTTGAAGGAGGCACCGCGGGTGCCGAAGCGCGCACTCCCGGCGGAGTTCGCGTCGGGCGTCGGAGAAAAATCCTCCGGACGCGCCGCCCGTCCGATTGATGGTTCACCGGAGCGGGAAGAATCCTCGGGAAGTCGTCCGGTCGATGATTCACCGGAGCAGGCTGAGTCGGAAGGATCACAGCAGAGCGACGAGACGCTGCCAAGACTGCCGCGTCGCAGCGGGAGGCAGCGGAGAGCGGGGAAGTGTTTCGACGCAGGCACCGGTCGATGGATCGGCATGACGCGGTGCATGCTGGCTGCATCAACGGAGCCGACGACCGTGCAAGAGGCGCTTGCGCGGCCCGAGGGAAAGCAGTGGGACACCGCCATCAAGTCGGAGTTGGCGTCCATTGTAGAAAACGACACGTGGCAGCTGGTTGACAGGCCGAAAGATGCCAAGGTCATCGGCTCCAAGTGGGTCTTCAAGACCAAGTTCACAAAGGAAGGTGTGGTTGACAAGTACAAGGCGCGGCTCGTGGCGAAGGGGTACGCACAGCGTAAGGGCGAGCACTACGATGAGACGTTCGCCCCCGNTGCTCCTCAGACCTGCCGAGCCTACAGCAGCTGAAGGAGCAGCTGAGCAGCAGGTTCCAGATGTCGGACATGGGGGAGCTGGAGTTCTACCTCGGGGTGAGCATTACGCGGAACCGGAGGGCGCGCACGCTTGAGCTGGGGCAGGCCAAATACGTGGCCGAGGTGCTGAAGCGGTACGGCATGGAGGACTGCAAACCAGTGTGTAGTCCCGTCTCCACGACCTATGAACTGAGTGCGGCAATGGCGCCGCAAACAAAAGAAGAGCGGGAGGATATGGCAGGGGTGCCTTACCAATCGGCGGTGGGTAGCCTCATGTACGCCATGGTGGCGACTCGACCGGACCTGGCCTACGCGGTGGGCCAAGTGAGCAGGTTCGTGGCCGATCCAGGGCCACTACAGTGGCAGGCGGTCAAGCGCATCCTCCGCTACCTGCAGGCGACGCGGCACGCGCGCCTGAGGTTTGAGGGCAAAGGGCGGGCGGACCCTTTGCGTCTGGTCTGCTACACGGATGCAGACTACGCTGGCGATGTGGACAAGCGGAAGTCCACATCCGGCTACGTGTTCTTCCTCGCTGGTGCAGCGGTCTCGTGGTGCAGCAGGAAGCAGGACTGCGTCGCCACCTCCACACTGGAAGCTGAGTACATCGCGCTGGCCGAGGCGGTCAAGGACGTGGTGTGGCTCCGCAGGTTGCTGGGGGAGCTGGGCGTGCCGCAGCAGGAGCCTACGGTGGTGCACGAGGACAATACCGGCTCCATCTCGCTGACCAACAACCCGACGCAGCACAGGAGGACGAAGCACATTGACGTGCGTTATCACTACGCACGAGAAATGGTCGAGAAGGGGCAGGTGGTGCTGCAGCACTGCAGCACGCACAGCATGCTTGCGGATTGCTTGACCAAAGCGCAACCCGCAGACCGGCACACGATGAGCGTGGCCGGACTTGGGATGACCAGCTATGATGGGCTGGAGGGCGCAGCGGAAGATGAGTGAGAGCAAGCAGGAGCAGCGGGCATGGAAGGTGCAAGGGGGAGAATGTTGAAAAATTGCCCCTCCGCATGCTCAAGTGGGGCGCCGGGAGGCGCTGACGAGCCGCCAGAAAATGGAAACTCCGCTCTGGCGGATCTGGCGACTCGACATTTGCTCGGATACTAAAATGGAGGATTGCACCTGAAAGTTGACGAGTTGCTGAATCCGGTGGAAGTTGTTTCGCCGGAATCGGACAAGTATCGAGGGAGATATGGCTTTCCAAAGTTGGGGTATGCGCAGCGGCTCTGGGAGCCGGCTGCGACTCGAAATCCGGTCGATAATCGACCGGACCGAGTAACAAAAACACCATCTGGAGAAAATGCTCCGATAGGCCTGCCGAGGCGTCCGGTGGATGATCCACCTGATCCGGCGGATCATCCACCGGATCCAGTAGTGCAGGTTGTTACTGAGGGACTTAGCCAAAATCCTGGCTCGACGTCCGAAACTCAGTAGTATGTTTTGTTAGTCGGGGACTTAGTCAAAATTCTGACTGCAGGTCCACGGACAGGTTTCGAACCTCGTCACACCCCATCACCAAACACGACCCGAAAGTGGGTAGAGTGCATGGAAACAGTGCAGGAGACCCATACACCATGTGCAATGGGACATGCGCCTTGGGAAAGGCGCTTCGCACGTGAATGAAGGCGCCACGGCGAGTGGCGGCGTCAGGCTTCTGTGGTGGGTGAGACCTGCGCTTCGGCAAGCATAACTTGAGCTACGCTTGGCTGAATTGCGCGCGGTTTGGTGCGTTGGAAAGCTCATGACTAGCCCTATAAATGTTGTGATCATGTCTATGTTAAAAAACAAACCAAAAACGACGTTATTCCCTTCGCAAACTGACTGTCTCTAAATTCCTGCTCACATAGCGTGAGGCGACCAGAAAGCTCACGCTCAGTCTCAGATTCGCCCAAAACAGTAGACGTGAATCGTTAGAGGCGATCGGAAAAACGTCGGGACCGCACCACGCGGATCTCATCCTGACAGCTTCAGCAACATAAGATGCAATGCTGCAGTTTCAAACAACTATTCATGCGTAGGCAATGCATGCGTCGTGGTAATGTGCGTGTAATCCAAACTCTGACCTGGCTGCTATGAGATGGCAGTTAACTCAGGCGGGTGCAACTCTATGGCCACACTCCACCCTAGTCTTGGTGGCACTGCAATGGGCTGCTGTGTCTCGGTTGTTTTGATGTACACTCTCTACGCCAATGCTAGAACAGTGACAGGAGCACCTACGTATGGGGACATGAAGAGGTAGAGTTAATCGAAGGACTTTTATGCACTAGGTGAAGTGTGTTAAACGTTCTTTAGTACATTAGGAAGCTTCCCTGAAAGGTACTCCCGAGTTTAGTGGTTGAAGTGACTAAATTAGTAGTGTTTTGGCAGAGGGGGGAGGGGGGGGGGGGGGGGGGGGGGGGGATAGCTGAAGTTACATGTGGGAATTGCAAGTGGTGTATGGTTGGATACGTAGGTTGTGTGTAGAGATATGAAATTGTGTATGCTCTTCTGAGTTGTATGGATAGTGGTGGTTAAGAGGGGGGAGAACAGGTGGAAAGTGTATGGGAGAAGTGTCAGTGATTGTGTATAGATGGATGTGTGAGTTTTCTGTCGAAATGTGTACTTGTGTATGTTAGTTTGAGTAATGTGTTTGTGGTTGGTGAGTGGTCGTTGGGTGGGGGAAGGGAGGTGTGGGGGTAGAAAGTCTATGTGGAGATTGTAAGTGGAGGTGTTTGACAGGGTGTATGGGATGTGTGCAGAGATTTGTTATTTTTTTATATTGGTTTGAGTGTTGTGTTTGACATTGTTTTGTGGCGATTGGGTGAGGAAGGGGGGAAGAGGAGATGGAAGTCAAAATTGCATGTGGGGATTGCAAGTGAAGGTGTATTTTTGCATGTGTGGGATGTATATAGAGATACACACTTGTGTACAATGACTTTTAGTGATTTGGTGAGTGGCGGCAAAACGTTTATGTGGAGAATGCATGTGGAGGTGTACAATTGGAAAGGTGGATTGTGTGAGAGCTATGAACTTGTGCATATTCCTTTGAGTAATGTGGTCAGAGGTGGTTTGGATGAGGGGGTTTGGGATGGAGAGTGTACGTGGGGAGTGTAAGAAATTGTGTATGGATGTGTGGATTGTATGTAGAAATTTATACTTGTGTATGTCGGTATGAGTTTTGTGTCTGTGGTTGGTGAGTGGTCGTTGGGTTGGGGGAGGGGGGGGGGGAATTGTGGGGGTAGAAAGTGTATTTGGAGATTGTACATGGAGGTGTATGGATGGGTGTATGGGTTGTGTGTAGAAAACTGTATATGTGTACGTTGGGTTGAGTGCTGTGTTTGAGATTGCTTGGTGGTGATTGGGTGAGGAAGGGGGGAAGGGGGGAAGGGGATGGGGGTGGAAAGTGCATGTAAGGACTATAAATGTAGGTGTATTATTGGGTGTATGGGTCGTGTGCAGAGATATATAATTGTGTGTATGTGGGGATTGATGTGGAGTTGCATGGCTGGATAGGTGGGTTGCTTGTCTAGATATGAACTTGTATATGTTCCTTTGAGTCATGTGGTCAGTGGTGGTTACGAGGAGGGGGTTTGGGGTGGCGAGTTTATTTCGAGAGTGTAATTGATTGTGTATGGATGGATGTGTGGGTTATGTGTAGAAATGTGTACTTGTGTATGTTGGTTTGAGTAATGTGTTTCTGGTTTGTGAGTAGTTGTTGGGTGGGTGGGGAGGGGGGTTGTGGGGGGTAGAAAGTGTATGTGGAGGTTGTACGTGGAGGTGTATGACTGGGTGAATGGGTTTTTTGTAAAAAAAATGTACTTGTGCATATTGGTTTGAGTGATGTATTTGGGATTATTTGGTTTTCGTTCGATAGGGGAGGTGAGGGGGAGGGAAATTATCAGGGTAGAGAGTGTTGAATGGAATGTGTGTAGAAATTTGTGCTTTTGTATATTGCTTTGAGTGATGTGTTTGAGATTTCTTGGGTAGGGAGGGGGGAGGGGAGGGGTTGGAAATTGTATGTGGGGGTTGTAAGTGGAGATGTACTGTCGAGTGTGCGGGTTTTGTATAAAGATATACACTTGTGGGAGCTGGCTTTGAGTGATTTGATGAGTGGTGGTTAGGTGATGGGATAGGGGAGGAAAGTGGAGGGTTGTAGCTGATTTTATGGATTTCTACAAATTTATTCAAAGAAAACTTAAACATCAGAAGAAAAGAGTATGAATGGAAGCTATCCAATAAGAAGGAACCAAGATATCTTTTCATTTTCCAGTCAGAAATTTCATTCCTTCTGATAGTGTGAAGTTTTTCAAGAGGATTCATGGTGGTAATCTGGTGAGAGTGAATTTGGGGATTGAATATGGAGGTGAATGAATGGATGAGTGTGTTGAGAGTTCAAACCAAGAATCGTGTATGATTTTGTGTACATAAAACCAGAGTTAAGTGGGATTTGGGATGATAGGTAAAGGTGTAGATGTAGAGGTGTAAAAGAAAGCTAGTGCTTTGTATGTGAATGTGTGCAACAGTGTGTACGTACATGATTAAAAAAACATCAGCTAGGACCACTGAATTAAAAAAAAAAAATCCACAAGTACCTCTTTCACGAACTTTCCCAGGTGAATAATGGCTGTAAAGGACATCTTTAGGGACAAATGAGACATATGTTTATACAGAAACACAATACTGGTTAGTACTGTATTTATAATCATGTTGCACATCTGTCCATAAAGTCTACCCAGACCAGTAGCTGGTCACAACTTGTCTTCTGAGTGTTTTGGCGCGAACCAAAGCTGGCTCTCAAGCGGCGGTCAAGAAATCAACCTGTCGCTCGAGCGACAGGCTGGCTGCAGAATGTTTTGGTATACGCAGCACAAGCAGTCTCACAGTCAACTGTCAACCGTCCACCTCCCCCAACATCCAGATATTGAAATCTTTCTTTTTGGGTGCCTGGCTTTGCCGCCGGCCGTGGTCGGTCGCTGCCGACTCTTTGCTGGTGCATCTTAAAGCTAATCCAAACCAACAATTGGTCACCGATAGCTGTCCGATGACCGAAAAGTCAAAAATCGGACGGTCTGCAATGAGCAGCACATTCAGAGACAACTCGTTTGAGCTGCAAGATCACTTTTTATTTGAGTCTCGCCGACCATCGTTTGACATGAATTGACAGTGCAATTGTATCTTTTAAACTTGTGCACTTGTGTAC
Source organism: Penium margaritaceum (assembly GCA_023375785.1). Classification (NCBI taxonomy): domain Eukaryota; kingdom Viridiplantae; phylum Streptophyta; class Zygnematophyceae; order Desmidiales; family Peniaceae; genus Penium; species Penium margaritaceum. The sequence goes on along the minus strand of SZWC01008439.1, from coordinate 7,134 downwards.
AACTTCCACTTCCTCTCGCGGTGCTTGGTGTCCACTTCCACAAACACACGCCACATACACTTATCTGCTAGAGGAGGAGGGCAGAGTAGGAGGTGGCACAAGATTTTGGAACGATGTCCCCCCCCCCCC
>SZWC01008438.1:90673-113015 GCA_023375785.1 Penium margaritaceum | reverse complement strand
AAGCTTCTAGAGGAGGGAAGGGATGCCTTCCTAGGTGGGAAAAGGACAGCCTACCAAGGAGCACTCTAGAAGCCATAGAATCTTCTAGGAAGCTCCAAATCTGGCATGCTTTGGTGTTCTGGAAAGCTTAGATCAGTGGCTATAAAATGCCACTGCTTGTGAGCCTTGATTAAAAAAGTTTTAATTCCCATCCAATTGAGATCAAAACTATTGCCTCACTCTCTGACCAGTTTTTGCCATCCTTGGAACCAGTTGCCTCCACAGTTTCGGTCTCTCCAAAAACAGTTGGTGGTGTGAACCAGCCACTGCTAGGGACCCTTTAGGGTGCACACTCACCCTCAGGCCAACAACTTTGACGCACATGCATGTACTTGCACACACTTACACACACTTACACACACGTACACGCACTTACACGCACTTACATTCACTTACACACACTTCACACACACTTACACGTACTTAAATGCACTTACACCCACTTACACGTACTTAAACGCACTTATACGCACTTACACACACTTTCACGTACTTACACGCACTTACACGCACTTACACATACATACACGAACTTACACCCACCTACACGCACTTACACGCACTAACACGCACTTACACGTACGTACACACATTTATATGCACTTACACAAACGTACACACACTTACACGCTCTTACATGCACTTATACGCATTTACATGGACTTGCACGTACTTACACGCACTTACACGAACTTATACACACTTACATACACTTACACGCACTTACACGCACTTGGATGCACTTACACGCATTTACACAAACTCACACACACTTACATGCACTTATACGCACTTACACGCACTTACATGCACTTACACAAAATTATACGCACTTACACGCACTTACACGTACTTACCAAACTTCCACGCACTTACTCACAGTTACACATACTTACACACACTTACACAAATGTACACGCACTTACATGCACTTACACGGACTTACACGCAATTACACGCACTTGAACGTACTTACATACACTCACACACACTTACACACACTTACACGCACTTACACACACTTACACGAACTTACACAAACTTACATGCACTTTTACACATTTACACACACGTACACACACTTACACCCACTTACATGCACTTAGACACACTTACACGAACGTACATGCACGTACACGCACTTACACGAACTAACACACACTTACATGTACTAAGATGTACTTACACGTACTTTCACACACTTGCACACACTTAAACGCACTTACACGCACTTACACGCACTTACACGCACTTACACGCACTTACACGCACTTACATGCACTTACACACACTTACATGCACTTACACGTACTTATACGTACTTTCACGTACTTACACAAACTTACACACAGTGGTATGCACTAGCATGCACAAGCACACACCTACACACACTATCACACACTTACACGCACTGACAGGCACTTAAATGTACTTACACGTACGTACACGCATTTACACGCACTTACACGAACGTACACCAACTTACACGCTCTTATACGTACTTACACGCACTTACACGCATTTACATGTACTTACACGCACTTACATGTACTTACACAAACGTATACGCACTTACACACACTTACACGCACTTACACGTACTTGCTCGTACTTACACACAATTACACGCATTCACACGCACTTACACACACTTATACACACTTACATGCACTTACATGCAATTACACGCTCTTACACGCACTTACACGCACTTACCAAACTTACACGTACTTACCCACACTTACACGCACTTACACACATTTACACAAATGTACATGCACTTACACGCACTTACACGCACTTACATGCACTCACACGCACTTACACGTACATACACGCACTTACACACACTGACACAAACTCACACACATTTACACGCACTTACACAAACTTACACGCACTTACACGATCTTACACAAACTTACACGAACTTACACGCACTTACACACACGTACATACACTTACACCGCTTACACACAATTACACGCACTTACACGAACGTACACGAACGTACATGCACTTACACGAACTTACACGTACTTACACGTACTTACACGCACTTACACGCACTCACACGCACTTACACATTCTTACACGTACTTACACGCACTTATCAAACTTACATGCACTTACACGTACTTACGCATACTTACACGTACTTACACGCGTTTACACATACTTATACGCACTTACACAAACTTACACGCACGTATATGCACTTGTATACACCTACACACACTTACACGCACTTACACGCACTTACACATACTTACACACACGTATACGTACTTAAACACACTTTTATGCACTTACACACACTTACACGCACTTACACAAACTTGCACACACTTACACGTACTTACACCTACAAACACACACTCACACGCACTTACACGCACTTACACGCACTTGTATGTACTTGCACATGCTTACACGCACTTACACGTACTTACACACACTTACACGCACTTACACGTACTTACACGCACTGACATGAACTCACTCACACTTACACGCACATACAAACACTTACACACACTTACACGTACTTACACAAACGTACACAAACTTACATGCACTCACATGCACTTACACACACGTACACGTACTTACCCGCACATATGCGTACTTACACACACTTACACAAACGTACACGCACTTACACGCACTTACATGAACTTACACACACTTACACGCACTTAGATGCACTTACACGTACTTTCACGCACTTACACATACTTAAACGTACTTACATGCACTTACACGCACTAACACACACTAACACGCACTTATACGCACTTACATGCACTTAGACGCACTTACACTCACTCACACGCACTTACACGTACGTACACACACTTACACGTACTTACACGAGCTTACACGTACTTACACAAACTTGCACACACTCGTACGCACTAGCATGTACTGGCACACACTTACACGCACTTACACACACTTACATGCACTTACACGTACTTACACCCACGTACACACACTTACACGTACTTACAAGCACTTGCACGTACTTACATGCACTTACACGAACTTACACATACTTACACGCACTTATACACACTTACGCATACTTACACGCACTTACACACACTAACACGCACTTACACATACTTACATGCACTTACACAAACTTACACGTACTTACACGCACTTACACATACTTATACGCACTTACACGTACTTACACGCACTTGCATGCACTTGCCCACACTTACACGCACTTTCACGTACTTACATACACTTATACGCACGTACTCACACTTACACGCACTTACACGTACTTACACACACTTTACACCGCTTACACGCAATTGAACGTACTTATACTCACTTACACGTACTTACACATACTTATACGCACTTCCATGCACTTTCACGCACTTATATGCACTTATACGCACTTACATGTACTTATACGCACTTACACGCAGTTATACACACTTACACACACTTACACGAACTTATACGCACTTACACGGATTTACACGCACTTCCACGTACTTGCACACACTTACACGCACTAACACGCACTCACACATACTTACACGCACTTACACAAAATTACATATAATTACATGCAAATACACGCACTTACACACACTTACACACATTTACATACACTGACACAAACTTACCCGCACTTACACGTACTTACACGTACTTACACGCACTTACACAAACGTACACGCACTTACACGCACTTACACGAACTTACATGCACTTATACGCACTTGCATACACTTACACACACTCATACGCACTTGGACGCACTTACACAGACTTACGTGTACTTACACGCACTTACACGCACTTACATGCACTAACACGCACTTACATAAACTTAAATGTACTTAAACAAACTTACACGAACTTACACAAACGTACACGCAATTACACGCACTTATACACACTTACACGCACATACATACACTTACACACACTAACACACACATACACAAACATACACATACTTACACGCACTTACAAAAATTTATACGCACTTCACGCACTTACACGCACTTACACACACTCACATGCACTTGCACGCACATACACGCACTTACACACACTTACATGCACTTACACGCACTTACACGTACTTACAAGCACATACACTCACTAACACAAACTCACACGCACTTACCCGCACTTACACAAACTTACACACACTTACACGCACTTACACGCACTTACACAAACTTACACGCACTTACACGCACTTACACGCACTTACACGCACTTACACATACTTACACACACTTACACGTACTTACACACACTTACACACACTTACACGTACTTACATGCACTTACACGCACTTACACGTACTTACAAGCACATACACTCACTAACACAAAATCACACGCACTTACCCGCACTTACACAAACTTACACACACTTACACGCACTTACACGCACTTACACAAACTTACACGCACTTACACGCACTTACACGCACTTACACGCACTTACACATACTTACACACACTTACACGTACTTACACACACTTACACACACTTACATGCACTTACAAACACTTACACGAACTTACACGCACTGGCACGCATTGGCACGCACTGGCACGTACTTGCACGCACTTTAACACACTTACACGCACTTACACGCACTGACACACACTTACACACACTTACACGCACTTACACGCACTTACACGCACTTACACGCACTTACACGCACTTATACGCACTTACACAAACTTACACGCACTTGCATACACTTCCACGTACTTACACGCACTTAGACACACTAACACGTACTTATACATACGTACACGTACTTACACGCACTTATACGTACTTGCACACACTTACACGCACTTACACGCACTTACACGCACTTACGCATACTTACATGGGCTTACACACACTTACACGCACTTACACGCACTTACACGTACTTTCACGCATTTACACGCACTTACATGCATTTACATACAATTACACACACTTAGACGCACTTACACGCACTTACACGTACTCAGATGTACTTCCACGCACTTACACACACTTACATACACTTACACGCACTTACACATACCTACAACCAGTAACATGCACTTACACGTATTTACACATACTTACACGAACTTACACGTATTTACACGTACTTTCATGTACTTACACACACTTACACACACTTACATACACTTACACGCACTGACACAAACTTACACACACTTGCACGCACTTACACGCATTTACACGGACTTTCACGAACGTACAGGCACTTACACGCACTTACACAAACTTACACGCACTTACACGTACTTACACACACTTACATGCACTTACACGCACAGACACAAACTCACATGCACATACACGTACTTACAGGAACTTACACACACTTATACGTACTTACACATACTTACACGCACTTACACGAACTTACATACACTTACACGCACTAACTCAAACTTATACATACTTACACGCACTTACACAAACGTATACGCACTTACACGCACTCATACGCACTTACACGCACTTGCACGCACTTACACATACTTACATGCGCTTACACGCACTTAAACGCACTTACACATACTTACATGTACTTTCACATACTTTCACGCATTTACACGCACTTACACGCATTTTCACGCACTTATACGCACTTAGACATACTTACACGTACTTATACACACTCACACGTACTTACACATACTTACACGAACTCACACGCACTAACACGTACTTACACACACTTACACGCACCTACACGCACTAACACGCCATTAAATGCACGTACACACACCTACACCAACGTAAACGCACTTACAGGTACTTACACGCATTTACATGCACTTACACACACTTATACACACTTACATGCACTGACACGAACTTACATGCACTTACACGTACTTACACACACTTACACGTACTTACACAAACGTACACGTACTTCCACGTACTTACACGAACTTACACGCACTTACACGTACATACATACACTTACATGCACTCCCATGTACTTATACGCACTTATACACACTTACACGCACTTACACACACTTACACGCACTTACACGCACTTACATGCACTTACACGCACTTACACGCAATGACACAAACTCACATGCACTTAAAAAAACTTACACAAACTTACACAAACTTACATGCAAGTACACGCACTTACACACACTTCCACATACTTACACGCACGTATACACACTTACACGCACTTACACAATTATACATGCACTTACATGTACTCATACAATTTCACACAAACTTACACGCACTTACACGCACTTACACGCACTCACACGCACTTGCACACACTTACACATACTTATACACACTTACACGCACTTACACACACTTACACGCACTTACACGTAGTTACACTCACTGACACAAAGTCACACACACGCACTTACACAAACATACACACACTTACACACACTTACACAAACTTACATGAACGTACACGCACTTACACGCACTTACACGCACTTACACGCACTTACAAGCACTTACACGTACTTGCATGTACTTACACGCACAAACACACACTTACACGCACTTATACAAACTTACACAAACTTACACGCACTGGCATGCACTGGCACGCACTAACATGCACTTGCACTCACTTACACGCACTTACATGCACTTAAACGCAATTATACACACTTACACGCACTTACATGTACTTACATGCACTTACACGTACTTATACGCACTTACACACACTTACACGCACTTCCACGTACTTACACACACTTACACGCACTAAAACGCACTTACACATACTTACACATGCTTACACGTACTTACACGCACTTACACACACTTACACACACTTACACACGCTTACACACACTTATTCATACTTGCATGTACTTGCATATGCTTACATGTACCTACACACACTTACACGCACTTACACGCACTTACACGTACTTCCATACACTTACACGTACTTACAAACACTTACACGCACTTACACAAAGTTACACGCACTTACACGCACTTACATGAACTTATACACACTTGCACCCACTGATACGCACTTACACGTACTTACACGCACTTACACATACTTACACGCGCTTACACACACTTACACATACTTACACGCACTTACACATACTTTCACGCACTTTTACGCACTTACACGCATTTACACACATGTACACACACTTAGACACACTTACACGTACTTACACGTACTCACACATACGTACACGCACTTACACGAACTTACACGCACTTACACGTACTTATACGCACTTACACGTACCTAAACGCACTAACACACACTTACACAAACTTACATGCACTTACACAAACTTACATGCACTTACACATACGTATACACACTTACACGTACTTACACACACTTACACGCACTTACACACACTGACACGAACTTACACGCACTTACACACACTTACACACATTTACACGGACTTACACGGACATACACGCACTTACACGCACTCACACAAACTTACATCCATTTACACATACTTAAATGCACTTACACGCACTTCCACGCACTTATACGTACTTACACGCACTTACACGCACTTATACGTACTTACATGCACTTACACACACTTACATGTACTTGCATGCACTGACACGAACTCACACGTACATACAAGCACTTACAGGAACATACACACACTTACACGTACTTACACATACTTACACGCACTTACTCGCACTTACACAAACCTATACGCATTTCCACGCACTGATACGCACTTAAACGTATTTACACATACTTACACATGCTTACACGCACTTACACACACTTACATGCACTTACATGTACTTTTACACACTTACACGTACTTACACGTATTTACACGTACTTAGACGTACTTACACATACTTACACGCACTCACACGTACGTACACGCACTTACACAAAAGTACACACACTTACACACACTTACACGCACTTACATGCACCTACACGCACTAACACGCACTAACATGCACTTACACATACTTACACGCATTTACAGGCACTTACACACACTTACACGCGCTTACACCCACAGACACAAACTTACATGCACTTACACGCACTTATACACATTTACACGGACTGATTCAAACGTACACGCACTTACACGCACTTACATGAACTTACACACACAAACACGTACTAACACGTACTTACACGTACTCACACGCACTTATACGTACTTACAGGCACTTACACGCACTTAAACGTACTTACACGTACTTACAGGCACTTACACGTATTTACATGCACTAAATGCAGTGACACAAACTCACACGCACATACACGTACTTACAAGAACTTACACACACTTACATTCACTTACACATACTTACACGCACTTACACACACTTGCACACACTCATACGCACTTACACGCACTTTCACACACTTACACACACTTACATGCTCTTACACATACTTACACACACTTACATGCACAGACATGCACATACACACACTTACACATACTTACACGCACTTACACAAACTTGCACGCACTTACACGCACTTACACACACCTACACGCACTTACACGCACTTACATGTATGTACACATACGTACACACACTTATACAAACTTACATGCACTTACACGCACTTACACGCACTGATACGCACTCACACGCACTTACATACACTTATATGCACCTTCACGTACTTACACCCACTTACACGCACTTGCTCGCACTTACACGCACTTACACGCACTCACACGCACTTATACATACTTATACACACTTACTTGCACTTACACACAATTACACGCACTTACACGCACTTACACACACTTACCAAACTTACACGCACTTACACACACTTACACGTACTTACACACACTTACACAAATGTACATGTACTTACGCGTACTTACACAAACTTATACGCACTTACACGCACTTACACGCACTTACATGCACTCATACGCACTTACACGCTTTTACACGCACTTACACGCACTTACACGCACTTACACATACATGCACTTACACACACTGACACGAACTCACACACACTTACACGCACTTACACAAACCTACACACACTTACACAGTCTTACACAAACTTACATGTACTTAGACGCACTTACACGCACTCACACGCACTTACACATTCTTACACGCACTTGCCGACACTTATACGCACTTACACATATTTACACATACTTATACGCACTTACACAAACTTACACGTACAAACCCGCACTCACACACACTTACACGCACTTACACGCACTTGAACGCACTTACACGCACTTACACGTACTTACATGCACTGACACAAACTCATTCACACTAACACGTACTTACACACACTTACACACACTTACACGTACTTACACAAACTTACACGAACTTACATGCACTCACACACACTTACACACATGTACACGTACTTATCCGCAGGTACGTGTACTTATACGCACTTACACGAAAGTACACGCACTTACACGCACTTACACGCACTTACACGCACTAACACACACTTATACGCACTTACACGCACTTACACGCACTTACATGCACTTACACGCACTTACATGTACGTACACGCACTTACACGCACTTACACGCACTTACACACACTTATACGCACTTACACGCACTTACACACACTTATACGCACTTACACGCACTTACACACACTTATACGCACTTACACGCACTTACACACACTTATACGCACTTACACGCACTTACACACACTTATACGCACTTACACGCACTTACACGCACTAACACACACTTATACGCACTTACACGCACTTACACGCACTTACATGCACTTACACGCACTTACATGTACGTACACGCACTTACACGCACTTACACGCACTTAGACGTACTTACACAAACTTACTAAAACACGCACTTACACGCACTTAGACGTACTTACACAAACATACACAAACACAAACTTACACACACTTACACGTACGTACATGCACTTACACACACTTACACGCACTTACACACACTTTACACTACTTACATGCATTTAAACATACTTATACGCACTTACACGCACTTACACGCACTTACACGCACATCCATGCACCTTCACGCACTTATACGCACTTATACGCACATACACGTACTTACATGTACTCATACGTACTTACACACACTTACACACACTTACACAAACGTATACGCACTTATACGCATTTACACGCACTTACATGTACTTGCATGCACTTACACAGACTTACACGCACTCACACATACTTACACGCACTTACACGCAATTACATACACTTTCATGCAATTACACGTGCTTACACACACTAACACGTACTTACACACACTGACATGAACTTATCCATACTTACGTTTACTTACACGCACTTACACGCACTTGCACGAATGTACACCCACTTCCACACACTTACACAAATTTACACGCACTTACACGCACTTACACACACTTGCATACACTTACAAACACTCATACGCACTAACACGTACTTACACAAACTTTCGTGAACTTACACGTACTTACACGCACTTATACACACTTACACGCACTTACACAATCTTACACGCACTTAAACAAACTTACACAAACTTACACAAACGTATACATAATTACACGCACTTAATTACACTTACACGCACTTACATGCACTTACACACACATACACACACTTACACACACTTACACACACTTACACAAACATACACGCACTTACACGTACTTACACAAATTTACACATACTTACATGCACTTACACGCACTTACATGCACTTACACACACTCAGACACACTTGCACGCACTTACACACACTTCCATACACTTACACGTACTTATACGTACTTACACGCACTTACACGTACTTACACTCACTGACAAGAACTCACACACACTTTCAGGCACTTACACAAACTTACACACACTTACACAAACTGACAAGAACTTACATGCACTTACACGCACTTACACGCACTTACACGCACGTACACGCACTTACACACACTTACACGCACCTACACACAGTTACACACACTTACATGCACTTACACACATTTACACGAACTTACATGCACTAGCACGCACTGGCACGTGCAAGCACGTACTTGCACGCACTTAAACGCACCTACACGCACTTACACGCACTTACACACACTTACACACACTTGCACGCACTTACACGCACTTACACGCACTTACACGCACTTACACGCACTTACACGCACTTACACGCACTTACACGCACTTATATGCACTTACACGAGGTTACACGCACTTACACACACTTCCATGTACTTACACGCACTTAGACACACTAACACGCACTTACACATACTTACACGCACTTACACGCACTTACACACACTTATACACACTTACACGCACTTACACGCACTTATATGTACTTGCATGCACTTGCACATACTTACATGCCCTTACACACACTTACACGCACTTACACGCACTTACACGCTTTTACATACACTCACACGCACTTACAAACACTTATACGCACTTACATAAACGTATATGCACTTACATGTACTTACACAAACGTATACGCACTTACACGCAGTGATATGCACTTACACACACTTACACGTACTTACACATACTACCACACGCTTACACACACTTACACACACTTACACACACTTACACGTACTTTCACTCATTTATACGTACTTACATGTATTGACACACACTTACACATACCTACAAGCACTAACATGCACTTACACATACTTACACGTACTTACACGAACTTACACGCACTTACACGCACTTACACGCACTTACACGCACTTTCACCCACTTACACGCACTTACATGCACTGACACAAACTTACACGCACTTATACGTACTTACACGCACTTACATGCACTTACACGCACTGACACAAACTCACACGCACATACACGCACTTGCAGGAACTTACACACACTTACACGTACTTACACATACTTACACGCACTTACACGCACTTACACGCACTTCCACACACTTACACACACTAACTCGAACTTACACGTACTTACACGCACTTACACAAACTTATAAACTTACATGTACTTACACGCACTTACACGTACTTACACGAACTTACACACACTTCCACACACTCACACCAACTTACACACACTTACACGCACTTACATACACTTACACACACTCGCATGCACTTATACGCACTTACACACACTTACACGCACTTATACACACTTACACGCACTTACACGCACTTACATGCACTTACACACACTTACAGGCACTGACACAAACTCACACGCACTTACACGAAGTTACACACACTGAAACAAACTTACACGAACTTACACAAACGTATACGCAATTATTGGCACTTACACACACTTACACATACTTTCACGTACTTACACACACTTACACGCACTTACACAAACATACACGCACTTACACGTACTTACATAAACTTACACGCACTTACATGCACTTACATGCACTTATACGCACTCACACACACTTGCACACACTTACACGTACTTACACACATTTACACGCACTTACACGAACTTACACACACTTACACTCACTTACACTCACTGACACAAACTCACACGCACGCATTTACACAAACTTACACACATTTACACACACTTACACAAACTTACATGAACTTACACGCACTTACACGCACTTACACGTACTTACACGCACTTACAAGCACTTATATGCACTTACACGCACTTACACATACTTACACACACTTACACATACTTACACGTACTTACACGCACTTACACGTACCTAAACACACTTACACGGACTTACACGCACTTACACACACTTACACATACTTGCATGCACTTGCATACACTTACATGCACTTACACGCACTTACACGCACTTACACACACTTACACGAACTTACACGCACTGGCGTGCACTCGCACGCACTGGCATACACTTGCACTCACTTACAGACACTTACACGCACTTACATGCACTTATACACACTTACACACACTTACACGCACTTACACGCATGTACACATACTTACACGCACTTACACGCACTTACACAAACTTCCACGTACTTACACGCAATTACACACACTAACACACACTTACACATACTTACACGTACTTACACACACCTACACGCACCTACACACACTTATACGGACTTACATGCACTTACACACACTTACACATACTTGCATGTACATGAATACACTTACATGCACTTACACGCACTTACACGCACTTACACGCACTTACACAGACTTACATACACTTACACGCACTTACACACACTTACACGCACTTACACAAACTTACACGCACTTACACACACTTACTCGAACTTATACACACTTACACACAATGATACGCACTTACACGTACTTACACGCACTTACACATACTTATATACGCTTACACACACTTACACACACTTACACGCACCTACACGTACTTTCACGCACTTACATGCAATTACACGCATTTACACATACTTATATGCACTTAGACAAACTTATACGCACTTACACATACTCACACGTACGTACACGCACTTACACAAACTTACACATACTTACACGTACTTACACACACTTACACATACCTACACACACTAGCACACAATTACACGTACTTACACGCACTTACACAAACTTACACGCACTTACACGTACTTATACGCGCTGACACGCACTTACACACACTTACACACACTTACACACACTGACACAAACTTACACACACTTACACGCACTTACACGCATTTACACAGACTTACACAAACGTACACGTACTTACACGCACTTACACGAACTTATATGCACTTACGCGTACTTACACGCACTTACACATACTCCCACGCACTTACACGTACTTACACGTACTAACACACACTTACACGTACTTGCACGCACTTACATGCACTTACATACACTTACACACACTGACACGAACTCATACGCACATACAAGCACTCACAGGAACTTACACACACTTACACGTACTTACACATACTTACACGCACTTACATGAACTTACACGCACTTACACAAACTTATACACTTTTACACGCACTTACACGAATTTATACGCACTTACACGCATTGATACGCACTTACACGCACTTATACATACTTACACGGGCTTACACGCACTTACACACACTTTCATGCACTTACATGTACTTTCAGACACTTACACTTACGCATTTACACACACTTAGACGTACTTACACATACTTACACGCACTCACACGTACTTACACGCACTTACACAAACTTACATGCACTTACACACACTTACATGCACTTACATGTACCTACACGCACTAACACGCCCATACACGCACTTATACGAACTTACACAAACTTACACGCACTTACACGTACTTGCACGCACTTACACGCACTTACACACACTTACACGCACTTACACACACTGACACAAACTTACACGTACTTACACGCACTTACACGCATTTACACGGACTGACACGAACGTACACGCACTTACACGCACTTACATGAACTTACACGCACTTACACGTACTAACACGTACTTATTCACATTCACACGCACTTACACGCACTTACACGCACTCACACGCACTTACACGCACTTACACATACTCACACGCACTGACACGCACTTACATGCACTTACACGCATTGATACAAACTCACACGCACATACACATACTTGGAGGAACTTACACACACTTACATGCACTTACACATGCTTTCACCCACTTACACGCACCTGCACGCACTTATACGCACTTACACGCACTAACACACACTTAGACACACTTACACGCACTTACATGCACATACACACACTTACACATACTTACACGCACTTACGCAAACTTACACGTACTTACACGCACTTACACGTACCTACACCCACTTACACGTACTTACACGTACTCACACTCACTTACACAAACTTACATGTACTTACACGTGCTTACACGCACTTACACGCACTTACACGTACTTACACGCACTGACACAAACTTGTACGCACTTCTACAAATTGACACGCACTTACACGTACTTACATGTATGTACACGCAATTACACGCAGTTACACAAACTTACACGCACTTACACGCACTTACTCGCACTTATATGCACTCACACGCACTTACACACATTTATATGCACTTACACATACTTACATGCACTTACACGCACTTACACACACGTAAGCACACTTACACGCATTTACATGCAATTGTACGTACTTACACGCACTTACACGCACTTACACACACTTACACGTACATAGACGTACTTACACGAATTTATACGTACTTACACGAACTTACACACACCTACACGCACTTATACACACTTACACGCACTTACACGTACTTACACAAACGTACACGCTTTTGCACGCACTTATACTCACTTATACGCACTCACACGCACTTACACACACTTATATGTACTTATACGCACTAACACGCACTTACACGCACTTACAGTCACTTACACACAGTTACATGCACATATACGTACTAACACGTACTTACATGCACTGTCACGTACTTACACGTACAGACACGCACTTATACAAACTTACACGCACTTACACGCACTTACACACACCTACATGCACTTACACACACCTACACGCACTTACACGCACTTACACGAACTTACATACACTTACACACACTTACATGCACTTACACGTACTTACATACCGTTACACACACTGACACAAACTTGCACGCACTTACACGCACTTCCATGCACTTACACAAACTTACACAAACTTACACGCACTTACACGCACTTCCACACATGTACACGCACTTACACATACTTACACGCACGTACACGCACTTACACGCATTTACACATACTTACACGAACTTACACACACTTACACGCACTTCCACACACTTACACATACTTCCACACACTTAAACGCACTCACACGCACATACACACACTTGCACATACTTACACACACTTGCACGCACTTACACGCACTTACACGTACTTACACGTACCAACACGAACCCACACGAACGTATATGCACTTACATGCACTTACACACACTTACACGCACTTACACATACTTACACATACTTACATGTACATACACGCACTTACACGCACTTACACGTACTTACACACACTTTCACACCCTTACATGCACTTACACACACTTACATGCACTTACACACACTTACACGCACTTAAACAAACTTACATACACTGGCACGTACTGGCACACACTAAAACGCACATATACGCTTCTACACATACTTCTATGCACTTCCACGCACTTACACGGACTTAAACACACTTGCACATACTTACACACACTTACACGCACCTACACACATTTGCACGCACTTACACACACTTGCACGCACTTATACATACTTACAGGCACTTACACACACGTATACACTCTTACACACACTTACACACACTAACACGCATTTACACATACTTACACGCACTTACACAAACTCACACGCACTTACATGCACTTATACACACTTACACGCACTTACATGTACGTACATGCACTTGTACACCCTTACACGCACATATACATACTTTCACGCACTTACACGCACTTATACGCTCTTAGACGTACTTACACGCACTTACATGTACTTACACACACTTACACAAACTTACACGCATGTACATGCACTTACACGCACTTACACGCACTAGCACACACTTACACACACTTATACCCACTTACACGAACTTACACATACTTCCACGCACTTACATGCACTTACACGCACTTACCCGCACTTACACACACTTACACGCACTTTCACACACGTATACACACTTACACTCAGTAACACACACTTACACACACTTACACGTACTTTCATGCACTTACACGTACTTACACGCATTTGCATGCACTTACATGCACTTACACGCAATTACACGCACATATCCACACTTACATGCACTTACACGCACAGACACGAACTTACACGCACTTACGCGCACTTACACGCCCTTATACCCACTTACATAAACGTATACAAACTTACACGCACTTGCATGCATTTACATGCACTTACACGCACTCACACGCACTTATACGCACTCACATACTTATACGCATTTACACACACCTACACGAACTTACACGTACTTACACGAACTTACACGCACCTACACACACTGACACAAACTCACACGCACTCACACGCACTTACATAAACTTACACACACTTACACAAACGTACACAAACTTACATGAACTTACACGCAAATACACTCACTTACACACACTTACACGCACTTACACGCACTTATACACAATTACATGCACTTACACGAATGTACACGCACTTACACGCACTTACACAAACTTACACGTACTTACACACACTCACACGCACTCACACACTCCACACGCACTTCCACGCACTTACACACACTTATACACTCTTACACGTACCTACACACACTTACACGCACTTACATGCACTGACACAAACTCACACCCACTTACACACACTTACACAAACTTATGCACACTTACACGCACTTACACAAACTGACACAAACTTACATGCACTTACACGTACTTACACGCACTTACACGCTTTTACACGCACTTACACGCACTTACACATACTTACACGCACTTACACAAACTTACACGTACGTACACGTACATACACGCACTTACACGTAGTTACATGTACTTACACGCACTTACATGCAATTACACGCTCTTACACAAACGTATACGCACTTACACGTACTTAAACGTACTTACACGTACTTGCACGTACTTGCACGCACTTACACGCACTCACACACACTTACACGTATTTACATGCACTTACACGCACTTACACGCACTTACACGCACTTACACGTTCTTACACGCATTAACACGAACTTACACGCACTTACGCTCACTTGTACGCACCTATACAAACTTACACAAACGTACACACACTTATACGCACTTACACAAACTTACATGCACTTACATGCACTTACACACACTTCCACGTACTTACACGCAGTTATACACACTCACACCCACTTACACATACTTACACATACTTACACACACTAACGTGCACTTACACGCACTTACATGCACTTACACGCACTTACATGCACTGACACACACTTACACGCACTTACATGCACTGACACAAACTCACACGTACTTACACAAACTTACACGCATTTACACAAACTTACACGAACTTACACGCACTTACACGCATTTACACAAACGTAAACGCACTTACATACACTCACACACACGAAAACGTACTCACACGTGCTTACACGCACTTACATGCACATACACGCACTTATACGCACTTTCATTTGCTTACAAGAACTTACACACAATTACAAGCACTGACACGAACTCACACGTACTTACACGCACTTACACGAACTTACACACACTTACACGCACTTACACAAACTTACACAAACATACACACACTTACACACACTTACATGCAGTTACACGCACTTACACGTACTTACACGCACTTATACACACTTACACACACTTACACGCACTTACACGCACTTACACGCACTTACACGCAGTTATATGCACTTATACGTACTTACACAAACTTACACGTACTAGCACGCACTAGCACGTACTTACACGTACTTACACGCACTTACATGCACTTACACACACTTACACGCACTTACACACACTTACACACACTTACACATACTTACACGTACTTACACATACTTACACGCACTTTTACACACTTACACGAACTTACACGCACTTACACGCACTTACACATACTTCCACGTTCTTTATACGCACTTACACGCACTAACACGTACTTACACATACTTACACGCTCTTACACGCACTTTCACGCACTTACACACACTTACACGTACTTACACGTACTTACGCGCACTTGCATGCACCTGCACACACTTACATGTACTTGTAGGCACTTACACGCACTTACACCCACTTACACGCACATATACGCACTTACACAAACTTACATGCACTTACATGTACTTACACGCACTTACACGCACTTACACGCAATTACAGACACTTACACAAACTTACACGCAATTATTTGTATTTATGAAAACTTACATGCACTTACATGTACTTACACATACTTAAACGTATGTACACACACTTACACGCACATACATGCACTTACACGCACTTACACACGCTTATACATACTTATACGTACTTACACCCACTTACACGCACTTACACCAACTTACAAGTACTTACACAAACTAACACGCACTTACACATACTTATACATACTTACACGAACTTACACATACTTACACGCACTTACACGCACTTACACGCACTTATACGTACCTGCATGCACTTGCACACACTTACACGCACTTACACGTACTTACACGCACTTACGCGTACTTACACGCACTTCCACACACTTACACACACTTACACGCACTTTACACGCACTTACACGCACTTACACACACTTACACACACTTATACGTACTTTCACATACGTTCACACACGTACATGTACTTACACACACGTACACATACTTACACACACTTACACGCACATATACGCACTTACACACACTTACATGCACTTACACGCACTTGTAAACAGTTATACATACTTACACGTACTTACACACACTTACACGCACTTTCACGCACTTGCACACACTTACACGCACCTACATGCACTTTCACGCACTTGCACACACTTACACGCACTTACACGTACTCACATGCACTTACACGCATTTACATGCACTTACACGCACTTACACGCATTTACACGTAAAAGCCCACACTTATATGCACTTACACGCACTGACATGAACTTACATGCACTTACGCGAACTTACACACACTTACACCCACTTACACGAATGTACACGCACTTACACGCACTTACACAAACGTATACGCACTTACATAGACTTACACACACTTTCACGTACTCACATGCACTTACACACACTCACACGCACTTACACGCATTTACACACAC
This sequence comes from Penium margaritaceum, assembly GCA_023375785.1. Lineage (NCBI taxonomy): Eukaryota > Viridiplantae > Streptophyta > Zygnematophyceae > Desmidiales > Peniaceae > Penium > Penium margaritaceum. The sequence continues at coordinate 92,933 of SZWC01008438.1, read as the reverse complement.
CTACATGTACTTACACGCACTTACACGCACTTACACGCACTTACACGCACTTACACGCACTGACATGAACTCACACGCACTTACCCACACTTACACGAACTTACACACACTCACACAAACATAAACGAACCTACACAAAGTTACACACAAATTCACGCACTTACACGTACTTACACGCACTTATCCATACTTACATGTACTTACACGAGTGTACACACACTTACACACACTTACACGATTTGACACGTACTTACACGCACTCACACACACTCACACGTACTCACACACACTTACACACACTTACATGTACTTACATGAACTTACACGCACTTACACACACTTACAGGCACTTATACGTACTTACACGTACTTAAACGTACTTACACGTACTTTCACGCACTTACACGCACTTACATGCACTTACACACACTTTCACAAATTACACGCACTTACACGCACTAACATGCACTTACACACACTTACAAACACTTACACGTACTTACACACACTTACATGTACTTACACGTACTTACACGCACTTACACACACTTACACGCACTTACACGCACTAATACACACTTACACACAGTTACACCTACTTACACACACTTACACACACTTACATGTACTTACACAAGCTTATATGCACTTACACGAACTCACACGCATGTACACGCACTTGCATGTACTTACACGCACTTACACACACTCACACGCACTTACACGCATGTACATGCACTTACATGCACTTATACTCAGTTACACGCACATACCCACACTCACACGTACTTACACCTACTGATACGAACTTACATGCACTTACGCGCACTTACACGCAATTACACCCACTTACACGAATGCACACGCACTTACACGCACTTACACAAACTTACACGCACTTACATGCACTTACACATACTTACACGCACTCACACACACTTACACGCACTCACACGCACTTACATGTATTTACACATACCTACACGCACTTACACACACTTACATGCACTTACACGCACTTACACGCCCTGACACAAACTCACATGCACTTACACGCACTTACACGAACTAACACGCACTTACACAAACTTACAGGAACTTACACGAACTTACAGACAAATACACGCACTTACACCTACTTACACGCACTTACACGTACTTATACACGCTTACATGCTTTTACACGAACGTACACGCACTTACACACACATATACGAACTTACACGTACTTACACGCACTCACACACACTTACACGCACTCACACACACTTACACGTACTTACACGTAGTTGCACGTACTTACACACACTTACACATACTTACACGCTCTTACACGCACTTACACACACTAACACAAACTCACACACACATACACACACTTACACAAACTTTTACACACTTACACGCACTTACATGAACTTACACAAACTTACACACACTTACACGCACTTACACACACTTATACCCACTTACACGCACTTACACGCACTTACATGTTCTTACACGTACTTACACGTACTTGCATGCACTTGCACACACTTACACACACTTACACTCACTTACACATACTTATGCACACTTATACACACTTACACACACTTACACGTACTTACACGCACTTACACGCACTTACATGCACTTACATACACTTACACGCACTTACATGTACTTACATGCACTTTCACACACTTACACGCACTTACACGTACTTCCAGGTACTTATACACATTACACACACTTACACACACTTAGACCCACATACATGCACTTACACGCACTTATACGTACTTACATGCACTTACACAAACTTACACACACTTACACGCACTTGCACGCACTTACACGCACTTACATGTAGTTACACGCATTTACACGTACTTACATGCACTTACACACACTTACACAAATGTATACACACTTATACGCACTTACACGTACTTACACGTACTTGCACACACTTACACGCACTTACACGTACTCACACGCACTTACACATATTTACATGCACTTACATGTACTTACACGCACTTACATGCACTTACACGCACTTAGATGCACTTACACGCTCTTACACACACTGACAGAAACTTACATGTACTTACACGCACTTACACGCACTTACACGGACTTACAAAAACGTACACGCACTTAGATGTACTTACACAAAGTTTTATGCACTTACACATACTTACACGCACTTATATGCACTCACACATATTTACACGCACTTATACGTACTTACACACACCTAGAAGCACTT
>SZWC01008438.1:73557-89850 GCA_023375785.1 Penium margaritaceum | reverse complement strand
GTACTTACACACACTTACACGCACTTACATGCACTTACTTGTACTTACACGCACTTACATGCACTAACACGCACTAACACATACTTACACGTACTTACACACACTTACACGCACTTACATGTAGTTACACGCATTTACACGTACTTACATGCACTTACACACACTTACACAAATGTATACACACTTATACGCACTTACACGTACTTACACGTACTTGCACACACTTACACGCACTTACACGTACTCACACGCACTTACACATATTTACATGCACTTACATGTACTTACACGCACTTACATGCACTTACACGCACTTAGATTCACTTACACGCTCTTACACACACTCACAGAAACCTTCTCGCACTTACATGCACTTACACGCACTTACATGGACTTACAAAAACGTACACGTACTTACATGTACTTACACAAAGTTATATGCACTTACACACACTTACACGCACTTATACGCACTCACACATATTTACACGCACTTATATGTACTTACACACACTTAGACGTACTTACACACACACTTATACGCACTTACACACACTGACACAAACTCACACGCACTTACATGCACTTACACAAACGTACACACACTAACATGCACTTACACAAAATAACATGAACTTACGCATACTTACACACACGTACACGTACTTACATGCACTTACAAGCACTTACAAGCACTTACACAGATGTACACGCACTTACACGAACTTACACGCACTTACACTACCTTGCACGCACTTACACACACACACACTCACACATACTTACATGCACTTACACAAAGTTACACGCACTTACACACACTTACACGCACTTACATGCACTCACACAAACTCACACACACTTACACGCTATTACACAAGCTTACACACACTTACACGCACTTACACGAACTTATACGAACTTACATGCACTTACACGTACTTATACACACTTACACGTACTTACACACACTTACATGCACTTACAGGCACTTACATGCACTTACACGCACTTACATGTACTTACACGCACTTACACGTACTTACAAGTACTTACACGCGCTTACAAGCACTTGCACGCACTTACATGCACTTACATGCACTTATACGCACTTAACGTACTTACACAAAGTTATACACACTTACACGAACTTCCATGCACTTACACGTACTTATACGTACTTCCACATACTTACACGCACTTACACGCACTACCATGCACTTACACATACTTACACGCACTTACACGTACTTACACACACTTACACGCACTTACATGCACTTACACCCACTTGCATGCACTTGCATGCACTTGCATACACTTACCCACACTTACACGCACTTACACGCACTTACACGCACTTACACACACTTACACACACTTACATGCACTTACATGCACTTACACACACATACACACACTTACACGTACTTATACAAACTTACACATACATACACACACTTGCACGAACTTACATGCACTTACACGCACTGACAGGCACTTACACACACTTACACGCACTTACACATACTTACACGCACTTACACGCACTTACACATACATACACGCACTTACACAAACTTAGGCACACTTATACGTACTTATATGCATTTACACGTACTTACACATTCTAACACACACTTACACACACTTACACATACTTACACGCACTTATACGAACTTACACGCACTAACACATACTTCCACGCACCTACACGTACTTACACGTACTTACACGCACTTGCACGTACTTACACGAACTTACACGTACTAACACGCACTTACACGGACTTACACGCATTGACAGGAACTCACACAAACGTACACGCACTTACATGCACTTACAAGCACTTACACGCACTGGCACACACTTACACGCACTTACATGCACTTACACGCATTTACACACACTTACATGCACTTACATGTCCTTACACACACTTACATGCATGTACACACACTTACACACACTTAGACACGCTTACATGAACTTACACGCACTGGCACGCATAGGCACGCACTGGCACACACTTACACACACTTCCACGCACTTACACCCACTTCCACGTACTTACACGTACTGACACGCACTTTCATGCACTAACACACACTTACACAAACTTACATGCACTTACACAAAGTAACACGCACTTACACATACTTACACGCACTTACACATACTTAGACATAATTACATGTACTTGCACACACTTACACACATTTACACGCACTTACACGCACTTACACATACGTATACGCACTTACACATACTTCACATACACTTACACGCACTTAAACGCACTTACACTCACTTACACGTACTTACACGCACTTGTACATACTTATACGCACTTTCACGCACTTACTCGTACTTACACGCACTTACACGCACTTACACAAACTTACACACACGTACACGCACTTACATGTACTTACACGCACTTACATGTACGTACACGTGTTTACACGTACTTACACAAACTTAAACACACTTACATGCTCTTACACACACTTACACGTACTTGCACGTACTTACACGTACTTACACGCACTTACACGCACTTACACGCACTTACACGCACTTACACGCACTTACACGCACTTACACGCACTTACATGTACTTACATGCACTTGCATGTACTTGCACACGCTTACACGCACTTTCACACACTTATATGCACTTACACACACTTACATGTACTTACACGTACCTACACGCACTTACACAAACTTACAAGCACTTACACGCATTTACACGCACTTACACGCACTTACACGCACTTACACGTACCTATATAAACTTAAACATACTTACGCACACTTACACGTCCTTACACGCACTTATATGTGCTTATACGGACTTACACGCTCTTACATGCACTTACACAAACGTATATGCACTTACACGTACTTACACGCACTTACACGCACTTGCACGCACTAACACACACTCACACGTACTCACAGGCACTTATACGCATTACCATGCACTTACATGCACTTACACGCAATCACACACACTTACAGGCACTTACACGCACTTACACGTACTGACATGAACTTACACGCACTGACACGCACTTATACGCACTTACACGCACTTACACAAATGTACACACACTTAGACGTACTTACACAAACTTAAACGCACTTACATGCACTTACACGTACTTATCGTACTCAGACGCACTTACACGTACTCACACGCACTTACACACACTTACACACACTTACACATACTTACACGTACTTACATACACTTTCATGCACTTACACACACTTACATGCATTTACATGCACTTACACGCACTTGCATGCACTTGCACACACTTACACGCACTTACACGCACTTACACACACTAAAACACACTTACACGCACTTACATGTACTTGCACGCACTTAGATAAACTTACACGTACTTACACGCACTTACACGTACTTACACGCACTTAGACATACTTATACTCACTTACACCCACTTACACCCACTTACACAAACGTACACGCACTTACACGCACTTACACGTACTTACACGCACTTACATGCACTTACACGCATTTACATGCACTTACACGTACTTAGACGAATGTATTCGTACTTACACGCACTTACACGCACTTGCATGTACTTACACACAGTTACACGCACTCACACACATGCATTTACATGCACTTACATGCACTTACATGCACTTACACGCACTTCCACACATTGACACAAACTTACACGTGCTTACACGAACGTACACGCACCTATACACACTTACACGAACTTACATGCACTTGTATGTACTTACACGCACTTACACGCACTCACACGCACTTACACGTAATCACACACACTTACACACACTTACACATACTTACACACACTTACACATACTTGCACGCACTTACACGCACTTACACACACTGACACATACTCACAGGCACTTACAGGTACGTACACAAACTTACACGCACTTACACGAACTTACACAAACTTACACGAACATATACGCAAGTACACGTACTTACACGCACTTACACGCACTTACACGCACTTACACGAATGTACACGTACTTACATGCACTTACACAAACTTACACGTATTTACACGCACTCACACGCACTTACACGCACTCACATACACTTACACGTACTTATACACACTTACACGCACTTACATGCACTTACATTCACTTACACACACTTACACACACTGAAACGAAATCACACACTCTTACACGCACTTACACAAACTTACACACACTTAAACGCACTAACACAAACTTACACAAACTTACACGCACTTACACGCACTTACACGCACTTACACGTACTTACACACACTTACATGCACTTACACGCACTTACACGCACTTACAGGCACTTACACGTACTTACACACACTTACACGTACTTACACGCACTTACACGCACTTATACGAACTTACACATACTAGCAAACACTGGCACATAGTTACACATAATTACACGTACTTACATACACTTACACGCACTTACACGCACTTCCACACACTTACTCGCACTAACACGCACTTACACGCACTGACATGCACTTACACATACTTACACGCACTAACACGCACTTACACATACTTACACGCACTTACACGCACTTCCATGCACTGACACGTACTTACACCTACTTACATGCACTCACACGCACTTGCATGTACTTGCACACACTTACACGCACTTACATGTACTTACACACACTTACACACATTTACACGCACTTACACGCACTTACACGTACTTACACACACTTACATGCACTTACACGCACTTACATACACTTACACGCACTTCCATGCATTGACACGTACTTACACGTACTTACAGGCACTTGCATACACTTACACACACTTACACAAACTTGTACGCACTTACACGCACTTACATGCACCGACATGCACTTACCCGTACTTACACGCTCTTACACGTACTAACACAATCTTACACGCATTTATACGCACTTACATGCACTTACATGCACTTACACGGACTTACACGAACGTACACGCACTTACATGCAGTTATACAAAGTTACACGCACTTACACACACTTACACCTACTTACACACACTCACATGTACTTACACGCACTTATACGCACTTACACACACTTACACGTACTTACACGCACTTACACGCACTTACACACACTTACACAAACTCACACCTACTTACATGTACTTACAGGAAATTACACACACTTACATGCACTTACACGAACTTACACGAATGTACACGTACTTACACATACGTACACGCACTTACACGCACTTACAAGCACTTACACACACTTACACAAATGTACACGCACTTACACGCACTTACATGAACTTACACACTTACACAACCTTATACGCACTTACACACACTCACACGCACTCACACATACTTACACGCACTTACATAAACTTACACGCAATTGAATGCACTTACACACACTTACATGCACTTACACGCACTGACACAAACTCACACGCACTTACACAAACTTACACACACTTACACGCACTTACACAAACTTACACGATCTTACATCCACTTACATGCACTTACACACACACACACACACGTACTTACACGCACTTACACGCACTTACACGCACTTACAGGCACTTACATGCACTTACACGCACTTACACGCACTTACACAAACTTATACACACTTACACGAACTTACACGCACTTACACGCACATACACGCACTTCCACGTACTTAGACGTACTTACACCCACTAATATGCACTCACTCATACTTACACGCACTTACACGCACTTACACGCACTTGCATGCACTTACACGTACTTGCATACACTTGCACACACTTACACACACTTACACGCACTTACACGCACTTACACACACTTACACGTACTTACACAAACTTACACATTCTTACATGCACTTACACAATTTTACATGCACTTACACGCACTGACACGCACTTACACGCATTTACACGCACTTACACATACTTACACACACTTACATGCACTTACACGCACTTACACGAACATACACACACTTACACGCACTTACACGCACTTACACGCACTTACACGCACTTACACGCACTTACACGAACTTACACATACTTACACGCACTTACACGCACTTACACACACTTACACGTACTTACACAAACTTACACACTCTTACATGCACTTACACAATTTTACATGCACTTACACGCACTGACACGCACTTACACGCATTTACACGCACTTACACATACTTACACACACTTACATGCACTTACACGCACTTACACGAACATACACACACATACACGCACTTACACGCACTTACACGCACTCACACCCACTTACACGCACTTACACGCACTGACACGACTCACACAAACTTACACGCACTTATACGTAGTTACACACACTTACACACACTGACACGAACTTACACGCACTTACACACACTTACACGCACTTACACACACTTACAAGCACTAACATGCACTTGCACACACTTACACACACTTACATACACTTACACAAACTTACACGCACTTACACGCATTGGCACGCACTGGCACGCACTTACACGCACTTACACGCACTTACATTCACTTACACGTACTTACACGCACTTACATGCACTAACACGACTTACACATACTTACACGCTTTTGCATGTACTTGCATACACTTACACGCACTAACACGCACTTACACACACTTGCACGCACTTATACGTACTTACACGCACTTACACATAATTCACATACACTTACACGCACAAAAACACACTTTTACTCACTTACACATACTTACATGCACTTATACGTACTTACAAGCACTTTCACGCACTTACACGCACTTACACGCACTTACACGCACTTACACTAACTTACACGCACTAACACACACTTACACGTACTTACACGCACTTACACGTACGTACACGCATTTACACGCACTTACACTAACTTACAGACACTTACACGCTCTTATACACACTTACACGCACTTATACGGACTTACACGTACTTACACACACTTACACGCACTTACATGCACTTATACGTACTAACACGCACTTACACATACTTACACGCACTTACATGCACTTACACACAATTACACACACTTACACGCACTTACACGCACTTACCAAACTTACACGCACTTACACACACTTACACGTACTTATACACACTTTCACAAATGTACACGCACGTACACACACTTACATGAACTTGCACGCACTTGCATGCACTCACACATCCTTACACGCACATACACACACTGACACAAACATACACACACTTACACACACTTACACAAACTTACACGCACATACACGAACTTACACGAACTTACACAAACTTACTCAAACTTACACACACGTTTACACATGTACACGCACTTACACACGCTTACACACAAGTACACGCACTTACACGAACGTACATGCACTTACACGTACTTACACGTACTTGCACGAACTTACAAGCACTTACACGAACTTACAGGCACTTACATGTACTGACACGCACTTACACGCTCTTACATGCACTAACACGCACTTACACATTCTTACATGCACTTATACGCACTTATACGCACTTACATGCACTTACACGTACTTACACGCACTTACATGCACTTACACGCACTTACACATACTTACACGCACTTACACATACTTACACGCACTTACACGCACTTACACACACTTACACGTACTTACACGCACATACACGAACTTACACGAACTTACACAAACTTACTCAAACTTACACACACGTTTACACATGTACACGCACTTACACACGCGTACACACAAGTACACGCACTTACACGAACGTACATGCACTTACACGTACTTACACGTACTTGCACGAACTTACAAGCACTTACACGAACTTACACGCACTTACACACACGTACACGCACTTACACGAACGTACATGCACTTACACGTACTTACACGTACTTGCACGAACTTACAAGCACTTACACGAACTTACACGCACTTACACACACGTACACGCACTTACACGAACGTACATGCACTTACACGTACTTACACGTACTTGCACGAACTTACAAGCACTTACACGAACTTACACGCACTTACACACACGTACACGCACTTACACGAACGTACATGCACTTACACGTACTTACACGTACTTGCACGAACTTACAAGCACTTACACGAACTTACACGCACTTACACACACGTACACGCACTTACACGAACGTACATGCACTTACACGTACTTACACGTACTTGCACGAACTTACAAGCACTTACACGAACTTACACGCACTTACACACACGTACACGCACTTACACGAACGTACATGCACTTACACGTACTTACACGTACTTGCACGAACTTACAAGCACTTACACGAACTTACACGCACTTACACACACGTACACGCACTTACACGAACGTACATGCACTTACACGTACTTACACGTACTTGCACGAACTTACAAGCACTTACACGAACTTACACGCACTTACACACACGTACACGCACTTACACGAACGTACATGCACTTACACGTACTTACACGTACTTGCACGAACTTACAAGCACTTACACGAACTTACACGCACTTACACACACGTACACGCACTTACACGAACGTACATGCACTTACACGTACTTACACGTACTTGCACGAACTTACAAGCACTTACACGAACTTACACGCACTTACACACACGTACACGCACTTACACGAACGTACATGCACTTACACGTACTTACACGTACTTGCACGAACTTACAAGCACTTACACGAACTTACACGCACTTACATGTACTGACACGCACTTACACGCTCTTACATGCACTAACACGCACTTACACATTCTTACATGCACTTATACGCACTTATACGCACTTACATGCACTTACACGTACTTACACGCACTTACACGTACTTACACTCACTTACACATACTTCTAGGTACTTACATGAACTTACACGCACTTATACGCACTTACACGTACCTACAGACACTTACACGTACTTACGCGCACTTACATGCACTTACACACACTTACATACACTTACACACACTTTCACGCACTTACACACACTTACACTCACTTACATGACTGTACACACACTTACACGTACTTACACAAACTTATACGTACTTACAAGCACTTACACGCAATTACAAGCACTTTCACGCACTTACAAGCACTTACACGCACTTACATGCACTGACACAAATTCACACACACTTACACGCACTTACACGCACTTACATGTACTTACACGCACTTACACAAACGTACACAAACTTACATGAACTTACACGCACTTACACACACGAACACGCACTTACAAGCACTTACGCGCACTTACACGCACTTACACAAATGTACACGCACTTAAACGCACTTACACATACTTACAAACACTTACACACACTTACACGCAGTTACAGACACATATACGTACAGACACAAACTCACACAAACTTACACGCACTTACACGCACGTACACACACTTACACGCACTTACGCACACTTGCACGCACTTACACGCACTTACACACACGTACACGCACTTACAAGCACTTACGCGCACTTACACGCACTTACACAAATGTACACGCACTTAAACGCACTTACACATACTTACAAACACTTACACACACTTACACGCAGTTACAGACACATATACGTACAGACACAAACTCACACAAACTTACACGCACTTACACGCACTTACACACACTTACACGCACTTACGCACACTTGCACGCACTTACACGCACTTACACGCACTTATACACACTTACACACACTAACACGAACTTACACACAATTACACACACTTTCACGTACTTACGCGCACTTACACGTACTTACATGAACTTACACACACAGGCACGCACTCACACAAACTTACACAAACTTACACATACTTACACGCACTTACACATACTTACACGCACTTACACGTACTTACATGAACTTACACACACAGGCACGCACTCACACAAACTTACACAAACTTACACATACTTACACGCACTTACACATACTTACACGCACTTGTATACACTTGCACACGTTTACACACACTTACACGCACTTACACGCACTTACACGCACTTACACGTACTTACACAAACGTACACATACTTACATGCACTTACACAATTTTACATGCACTTACACGCACTGACACGCACTTACACGCATTTACACGCACTTACACATACTTACACACACTTACATGCACTTACACGCACTTACACGAACTTACACACACTTACACGCACTTACACGTACTTACACAAACGTACACGCACTTACACGTACTTACACAAACGTACACGCACTTACACGTACTTACACAAACGTACACGCACTTACACGTACTTACACAAACGTACACGCACTTACACGTACTTACACAAACGTACACGCACTTACACGTACTTACACAAACGTACACGCACTTACACGTACTTACACAAACGTACACGCACTTACACGTACTTACACAAACGTACACGCACTTACACGTACTTACACAAACGTACACGCACTTACACGTACTTACACAAACGTACACGCACTTACACGTACTTACACAAACGTACACGCACTTACACGTACTTACACAAACGTACACGCACTTACACGTACTTACACAAACGTACACGCACTTACACGTACTTACACAAACGTACACGCACTTACACGTACTTACACAAACGTACACGCACTTACACGTACTTACACAAACGTACACGCACTTACACGTACTTACACAAACGTACACGCACTTACACGTACTTACACAAACGTACACGCACTTACACGTACTTACACAAACGTACACGCACTTACACGTACTTACACAAACGTACACGCACTTACACGTACTTACACAAACGTACACGCACTTACACGTACTTACACAAACGTACACGCACTTACACGTACTTACACAAACGTACACGCACTTACACGTACTTACACAAACGTACACGCACTTACACGTACTTACACAAACGTACACGCACTTACACGTACTTACACAAACGTACACGCACTTACACGTACTTACACAAACGTACACGCACTTACACGTACTTACACAAACGTACACGCACTTACACGTACTTACACAAACGTACACGCACTTACACGTACTTACACAAACGTACACGCACTTACACGTACTTACACAAACGTACACGCACTTACACGTACTTACACAAACGTACACGCACTTACACGTACTTACACAAACGTACACGCACTTACACGTACTTACACAAACGTACACGCACTTACACGTACTTACACAAACGTACACGCACTTACACGTACTTACACAAACGTACACGCACTTACACGTACTTACACAAACGTACACGCACTTACACGTACTTACACAAACGTACACGCACTTACACGTACTTACACAAACGTACACGCACTTACACGTACTTACACAAACGTACACGCACTTACACGTACTTACACAAACGTACACGCACTTACACGTACTTACACAAACGTACACGCACTTACACGTACTTACACAAACGTACACGCACTTACACGTACTTACACAAACGTACACGCACTTACACGTACTTACACAAACGTACACGCACTTACACGTACTTACACAAACGTACACGCACTTACACGTACTTACACAAACGTACACGCACTTACACGTACTTACACAAACGTACACGCACTTACACGTACTTACACAAACGTACACGCACTTACACGTACTTACACAAACGTACACGCACTTACACGTACTTACACAAACGTACACGCACTTACACGTACTTACACAAACGTACACGCACTTACACGTACTTACACAAACGTACACGCACTTACACGTACTTACACAAACGTACACGCACTTACACGTACTTACACAAACGTACACGCACTTACACGTACTTACACACACTTACACACACTTTCACGTACTTACGCGCACTTACACGTACTTACATGAACTTACACACACAGGCACGCACTCACACAAACTTACACAAACTTACACATACTTACACGCACTTACACATACTTACACGCACTTGTATACACTTGCACACGCTTACACGCACTTACACGAACTTACACACACTTACATGCACTTACACTCTCTTACATGCACTTACACGCACTTACACACACTTTACACCACTTATATGCACTTAAAGGTACTTATACTCACTTAAACGTACTTACACGCACTTACACAAACTTTCACGCACTTACACACACTTACATACACTTCCACGCAATTACACAAACTTACACGCACTTACACACACTTACACACACTTACACGCACTTACACGCACTTCAATACATTTACACGTATTTACACGAACTTACACACACTTATACGTACTTACACGTACTTACACGTACTTACACACACTTACACGCACTTACACGTACTTACACGTACCTACACGTACTTACACGAACTTATACGTACTTACACGCACTAACACACACTTACACGGACTTCCACGCACTTACACGCACTTACACGCTCTCACACACACTTACACAAACTTACACGCACTTACATGCATTTACACGCATTTATACGCACTTACACACACTTTCACGCACTTACAAGCACTTACATGCACTTACACGTACTTACATGTACTTACACAAACTTACACGCACTTACACATACTTCCACGCACCTAGACATACTTACACGCACGTACACGCACCTGTACATACTTACACAAACTTACACGCACTTACACGCACTTACACGCACTTACACGGACATACACAAACTTACGAGCACTTACACGTACTTACATGCACATACACGCACTGACACGTACTTACACGCACTTACACGCACTTATACATACTTACACACACTTACACACACTTACACGTACTTACACGTCCTTACACACACTTACACGCACTTATACGCACTTACACGCACTTACATGCACTTACACAAAACGTACACGTAGTTGTACACACTGGCATGCACTGGCACGCACTTACACGCACTTACACGTACTTACACACAATTCACACACTTACACACACTTAAATGCACTTACACTCACTTACACGTACTTACATGCACTGATACGCACTTACACGCACTTTCACGTACTTACACGTACTTACACGCACTGACACACACTTACACGATATTACACGCACTTACATGTACTTACACAAACTTACATGCACTTACACGTATGTACACGCATTTACACAAAATTATACAAAGTTACACACACTTCTACTCTTTTACACACACTTACACGCACTTATACGCATTTACATGCACTTACACGTACTTATATGCATTTACACAAACGTATGAGTGCTTACACGCACTTACACGCACTTACACGCACTTGCACGCACTTACACACACTTACACGAACTCACACGCACTTACACGCACTTAGACGCACTTACATGCACTTACACGCAATTACACGCACTTACACCCACTTACACGTACTTACCAAACTTACACGCACTTACACACACTTACATGTACTTACACACACTTACACAAATGTACACGTACTTACACGCACTTACACGAACTTACACGTACTTACACACACTTACACGCACTTACATGCACTCACACGCACTTACACGCACTTACATGCACTTACACGCAGTTACACGATCTTACACAAACTTACACAAACTTATACGCACTTACACACACGTACACGCACTAACACGCACTTACACACAATTACACATACTTACGCAAACGTACACGCACTTATACGCACTTATACAAACTTACACGCACTTACACGCACTTATACGTACTTACACGCACTCACACGCTCTTACACATTCTTACACACACTTACACGCACTTATATGTACTTACATGCACTTACATGCACTTACACGCACTTACATGCACTTACACGCACTTACACATACTTATACGCACTTACACAAACTTACACGCACTTAAACACACTTACATATACCTACACGCACTTACACGTACTTACACGCACTTACACACACTTACACATACAAACACGCACTTACACGTACGGACATGCACTTACACAAACTTACACACACTTACACACTCTTACACACACTTACACGCACTTACACGCACTTACACGCACTTGCACGCACTTACACACACTTATATGTACTAACACGCACTTACACGTACTTACACGCACTTACATGCAGTTACACGCAATTACACGCACTTATACGCACTTACCAAACTTACACGCACTTAAACACACTTTTACATACTTATACACACTGACACAAACGTACACGCACGTACACACACTTACATGAACTTGCACGCACTTACACGCACTCACACGCACTTAAACGCACTCACACATACTTACGCGCACTTACACGCACTTACACGCACTGACACAAACTCACACGCACTTACACGCACTTACACAAACTTACACGCACTTACACAAACTTACACAAACTTACACGAACTTACACAAACTTACACACACTTTTACACACGTACACGCACTTACACGCATTTACACACAATTACACACACTTATACAAACGTACATGCACTTACATGTACTTACACGAACTTACACGTACTTACACGCACTTACACGCACTTACACGCACTCACACGTAGTCACACGCACTTGAAAGCACTTACACAAACTTACACACACTTACACAAACTTACAGGCACTTACACATACTGACACGCACTTACACGCACTAACACGCACTTACACCTTCTTACATGCACTTACAATCACTTATACGCACTTACATGTACTTACAGGGACTTACACGCACTTACACGTACTTACACTTACTTGCACATACTTATACATACTTCCACAAACTTACACGCTATTATACGCACTTACACGTACCTACACACACTTACAAGCACTTACGCGCACTTACACGCACTTACACGCACTTACACACACTTACACGCACTTTCACGCACTTACACGCACTTACACGTACTAACATGACTGTACACACACTTACATGTACTTACACGAACTTACACGCACTTACACGTACTTACACCCACTCACACGCACTTACAAGAACTTACATGCACTTACACGCACTTACACGCACTTACACGCATTGACACAAATTCACACACACTTACACGTACTTACACGCCCTTATACATACTTACATGCACTTACACAAACTTACACGAACTTACATGTACTTACACGCACTTACACACAGGTACACGCACTTACAGGCACTTACGTGCACTTACACGCACTTACACAAATGTACACGCACTTACATGTACTTATACGAGTTTACACGCACTTACACGCACTTACACGCACTTAATTGCACTTACACGTACTTACACGCACTTACACACACTTACACGTACTTACACATACTTATACGCACTGACACAAACTCACACCAACTTAACCGCACTTACACGCACTTACACACACTTACACGCACTTACGCCCACTTGCACACACTTATATGCACTTATACGTACTTGTACGCACTTACACACACTTACACGTGCTTACACGCACTTACACACACTTTCACGCACCTACACGCACTTACATGCACTTACATGAACTTACACACACTGGCATGCACTCGCACGCACTGGCACACACTTACACGTACTTACACGCACTTACACGCACTTACACGTACTTACACGTACTTACACGTACTTACTGTTGAATGTTTTTTGCCCCTTGTTCAGTGTTGTGGAGGTATGACCCCTAGATCCATTGTAGTATGACTCAACTATGCTCTGTCTCTTGTGAGATATGACCTGTGAGTACACCATGTGGGTGAGTGGTTACCTTGGCCATTTTGTTGATTTGGCCAAGTGAGAGGTCATGAGGTCGATCCTGGCCCCATGCATATCTTGTTTGCTGTGGAAGCTTCCAAGAAAGAAAGTCCGTAGCTTCTTGGACGCTACATGGTTGGTCTGTCACCTTGACACTAGGATGCTTATGTGTCAAGCCCACAGTGCAAGTCTATTGGTGACGTGGCTGGTTCAGGCCACTTCCCAGGAATGTGCTTTTGAGTTCTAGGACTGGACAGACAGCTATAAAAGGACTTGTCTTGCATGCTGATCAATCAACCCTTGCTTGATGCTCTCTTGCGTATTGACGACTTGAGCTCTTCTTGAGATGTAATGCTAAGGCGTTAGTACTCTTGAAGGTGAAGTGTATGCCTGATTAAGTTTGGGGTGCATGACACAT